>VONZ01002948.1:0-32469 GCA_012976165.1 Labeo catla | reverse complement strand
GGTGGACACCAGGTGGAAAGCACACATGATATGCTGCAAAGACTCGTTGACCTCAGAGAGCCTGTTGGTGCTGCTTTGGCTAGTTTGTCAAATGACATCATGCCACTTTCAAGTGCTGATTTTGGCATCATTTCAGAAAGCCTTAAAGTACTGGCACCCTTCAAGTATGTCACTGAAGAACTCTGGGGAGAAGAGAGTGTCAGCTTCAAAGATAATCCCAATCATTAGGATGATTCAGCACAAGGTAGCAGAAAAAAACAGCCCTGGCAAGAAATGCATCTGCTTCATCCTTAGGGATGGTACATCAACAAGCGGTGCAGTAATGTTGAATCAATCCGTGTACTTGCACTGGCCACATTGCTAGACCCCAGATTTAAGACCCTTGGGTTTGGCAACCAGGATAATGCCTGTGAAGCTGAACGGCTGTTGATGGCTGAATGTGCTTCAATCATCCGACTAACCAGTGAGCATGCTTCACAAGCAGAGGCATCATCGTCTCAGGCAGCTCAGAATCCTCCATCTTTAGATGACCTGTGGCAGCTCCTGGATAGCCGAGTCAGTGAAAAACAACGGCATCATAGCTGTAATGCTGATGCCACCATAGAGGTCAAGAGGTACATCAGTGATGCATACCTCCCTCAAAGTGAGAACCCTCTCAAATACTGACATGCCCATAAAGAGTACCCCATCTATATACTTTGGCCAGAAAATATCTAGCTATTACGGCCACATCTGTTCCGTGTCAACAAATATTTTCTAAAGCTGGTGATGTAATCAGTAAAAAAAGGAGCTGCTTAAGCTCCAACACAGCAGAACAAATACTATTCTTGAATAAAAATATGTAGCTGCATTTGCATTTGTTTTTTGTTGCTGTTGTGTTTTTTTTACAATATACATTGTGATGTTTTGTAAGGAACACAGAAAAATGGAGCAATGAAAAAAAAAAACTCACACAGGCCTATAGGTCTCTATGTAGAAGGGGGAAAGTTTGATGTGAGTACAAATGAAGAACAGAAAGTCTTTATTGGCATTATATTGTGCAAAAAAAGGAGAAAAAATGGAAACTCTGCACACACACACCACCATCTTGCTAATGACATGTTTATTAAATATACAAACAAAAGCTTACAGTGAACAAAACATGTGAATGGCACAGCTGGTGTAGCGATTTTTTTTACCACCAGATGGCGAAGTAGAGCACTGTGTCAAAAAGCTTCGAAGCATCAACCCAGTTTGTTGTAAAAGCTTCACTGCTTCAGAAGCTTCGTTCGGCACATCTCTAGGTTTCAACTGCGATAGCATCGGGTTTTTTTATTGTTAAAATGTGTTTCACTGACCATCGATTTCCGTCAACACTATAGGCTCTGTTCTCAGCCTAACTATTACACCAGTAAGCCTAAACCAACAAGACTACTGCGCCCGGTGCGCAAACCGACGGCACAGAGATCGTAACGATGAAGACCTCACCATGGCTCACCACCAAATTCTCAATCACCAGTGTTGTTGTTCTTTAATGGCGCTCAGAGAAAGTGAAACTGGGTGGGAGTCTTCCTATGGAGGGAGAACGTGATGACCTAGGGAGCGTTACTGGCATTTTCTAATAAGCGTATTAAAAATGATAAAGAAAAAACCTTGAACCTCAAATATATTCTCTTGACCCATTTTTTTTGTCCATTGACCGACATTAGTATGCCGTTTATGGGTTTATCTCTCCAAACGTGTAAACACTGAGTCTCCCATGCGTCATCAAAACAATGAGAGCAGTCTGTTTAGATCTGTCAATCACTTTCATCTCAGCCTATAGCGTGAGTTTAGGGCGTGGCTACTGTAGCGAGTTCACATATTAAAGAAGACACTTTTATTTATATAACACTTTAAATAATACAGATTGTTTCTAAGCAAAACAAGTGATGCATTTTGGATGTTGTTGAGCTGAAGCTGTTGTGGAAATAGTTTTCCCTGATTGCAAGTTCACTCAAGTTCCAGATGCCAAAGCTTAGACTTTATTGGTGGAGATAACGGTTGGGGGGCAGTTCTGCTCTGGCCAACAAACAAACACTGTATGATTATTATTCAGCCTGCATCACAAATCAAATCGGGATTGGTAGCATTTCCTTCTGCTTGAAGAGCAGATTAATTCATCACACTTGTATGGAGACAAAGCTGGTCACAGGAGTTTTCTGGTTCTGGTGGTTTTTGCGGAGGATCTGTTCCAATGGCTGACGTACTGACAAGGTCTTCACAAGGGATCTTCTAGTTGAAACCATCTCTGCTGACATTCAGGGCTGTGATGAGGTTGTGTATAGGTGCAGGTCCACCATCTGGTCTGGATAAGGATGAAGCAGACAGACTATTAGATGTTATACTTCTTACGATGCAAGTGCATTAGATGTTGTGGAAAGTGTTCCTGGTTCCAGCTGATCTCATTTATGCAGCCATACCATCCTTTAACGGATTTAAATTATTAAAATGTGAAAATGCATTAGGTGTCTGCCAGATTAAAGAGATGTTGTTTTAGGGCTGGGTGGGTAGGATGAGGGTGAGTACTGTAAATTGTGGGATACACTTCATTTTGAGGTAAGCTATCCCTTTAACATGTTACTTTTAAAATTGACAGCTCTAATTGTAATACTCATGATATGTAGAGCATCACACCACAGCTTATTGCCATCTACTTCTTGTATAAAGGAATGATGTATATGCATGGATAATGCTAAGTGGATACAGTATTATTGTATTTTACTGTAAAGCTGACAGGAAGAAACTTTTCACCTACAAGTTGGTCCAGATCAAACCACATCTCTGAAGTAAACCAAACAGTTTCAGTTTGACTCAGAAGATGAGCTGCAAGAGTGAGATGGAAGATAGTATTAACTTTTTTTGACCATACACAATAACACAGCAAAGCAACTACTTTTGACAAATGCTCAGTATTAAATAAAATGAAAAATATTCTCTTGTCTTAATAAGCGCTAGATGAGCACTTATATGCAAGTATAAATCATTTGTAAAGTGTCTGTAAAGAGCCCACAAGAAGGGTTAACATGTTGTGGGAGGTTTCACACCAACTCAAGTGCTTTCAGCAGATAGTTTCATTAGATCAGACTTTTCAGAAAATGTTTCATGTGTTTGCTTTATGTTTGTGCTGGTGGTGTCTAACTGGTAAGTCGTAAATATATTTGTTTTATCAGTAACATCATTCACAGTTGTTAAATATCAAGGTGATTTAAACTTCTCATGATGTAAATGACATTGTAGCTGCAAAGACTTTTAATCAGTGTAAAATCTGTTTGTTTAGGTGTGTTTGGTGAATCAGTGTCTGTGATGGAGGGAGATTCTGTCACTTTAAATACGGATGTTACTGAAATATATGAAGGTGATGACATTCTGTGGAAATATGGAGCGGAAACATCTGTCATAGCTAAAATTAAAAAAAGAAGAAAATCTTCTCCACATGAGATTCATGATGGGAGATTTAGAGACAGACTGAAGCTGGACAGTAAAACTGGATCTCTGACCATCACAAACATCACAACTGAACATGCTGGAGTTTATCAACTAGAGATAAGTGGAGCGAATCTGACATTGAAAACATTCAATGTTTCCGTCTATGGTGAGTAGAGATGTCATTTGACCTGTCCTTCAAATTATTAAAGGAATATCCAGAACAACTTGAGATCAATCAACAGCATTTGTGGCATGATGCTGATTACCAAAAACATTTTTTCCTTTTAGTTGTTTATGGTGAAGGACTTAATGCTTTCAGTTATACTGCAATGTTGACTAGCTATAATTTGTTTAAAATTTAATAAAGGAAAAGTTAAAAAAGAACAGCCATTACTTCATATAGAAATTGTTTGTAAAAAATACACACTACTGTTGAAAAGTTTGGTGTCAGTATTTTTGTTTATTTTTTATTTTTTGTGTATTAAAATAAATGTAAATTAGCAAGGATCTGTTACATTGATTAAAAAAAAGTGATAGTAAAGCCTTATACTGCTAGAAAATATTTCTAGGTTGAATAAATGTTGTTCTTTTAAACTTTTTATTCATCAGTGAACCCTGAAAAGAGTATAACAAGGATCATGTGACACTAAAGACTGGAGTAATGATAATTTTTATTTATTTTTTATTTTTTTAATTATTATTAATTTTTTTTATTAAAACATTATTCTAAATTGTAATCATATTTTACAATACTACAGTTTTCCTCTGTATTTTGGGTCAAGTAAATGAAGGTTTGTTGAGCAAACATATTACATTATGAACTGGTACAAATTATAACCTTACTAAAGGGTAGCATCCTAGCATCCTATACTTACAACTGTTTACATATTCAAATGTTTATTCATTTTGTATTTTGAGATGATGGAAACACTCACTGACCGTCATCCTTTTTATTCTCTCTATGTTTTGCAGCTCGTCTGCCTGTTCCAGTCATCATCAGAAACTTTTCACAGTGTTCACCATCATCACAGCAGAATTGTTCATTGTTGTGTTCAGTGGTAAATGTGAGTGATGTGAGTCTCTCCTGGTACAAAGGAAAGAGTTTATTGTCCAGCATCAGTGTGTCTGATCTCAGCATCAGTCTCTCTCTACCTCTGGAGGTGGAATATCAGGATAAAAACACCTACAGCTGTGTGATCAACAATCCCATTAGCAACCAGACCACACATCTGGACATCATTCAAATCTGTCACACATGTTCAGGTACAGCAGCAATAATATTAATGTTTATTCATTGAGCTGATCTATGCCTTTTGTTGTAAATCAGACTGATTCACGACTTACATTAATGGGTGTATCTCTTTCACTCTCCTTCATTTCCTCCAGACTCTGTATCTCTGATAGTCCTGATCTCCTCTGCTGCTTCTGCTGTCTCTCTGTTGATTATAGTTGCAGTAACGATCTGCTACATCTGCAGGAAATGTAAAAAAACAGGTCAGGAGATTAAATAATTAATGCAAATGTCAAAATATTTATCTTTTGAGGCATACATTTTGATATAAGATTGAAAATTTGTTTTAACATGCATGTGATTATTTTTGATGCAGTCCAGACCCAGGAGAAAAACAAAACTGATTCAGCATTGTGTAAAACAACAACACGAAAAATGGTAAGATAATTTTTACTGTGTTGTAAGAATTAGTCTGAATAAAGTTTTGTGTGTACTAGCATCAGATGGTCAGTGAAGAGATGTTCAGGCTTGATCAAGATTTTAAGCTATTTAAACTAAGTGTATGTGCTATTATAATTCTATTTCCCACCTCCCGCCTATATTCGTACCCAATGATACAATATATAGGGGAGTGGGGGGCACAACCTAACACTTTTGTGGATTTCTCAGTTTGTGTAAATCCATGTGGGGTTCAGAGTATAATTTTTTTTATCCATTTTAAATTTTTATCCATTTTTTTTTTTATCCAAAAATAAAATTTATTTTTAATTTCACACTTGTCTTGTACAAATATATCGCATTGTTTCATAATTACAGTGTATATGTTTTTCATTATTTACCTCAAAAGAAAGGAATTGAAAAGTGACAACATGCCCCGTAAGTGGGTACAGAGTAACATGTGAGGGGCATGTTGTAACATAATCATATGACAGCTTAAAATGTTATCTGATCGAATGAAAAAAAATATACACAAACTTTAAAATATTTTTGTGAATAAAATAAAATTATTAACTTTTTCAAATAAAATAATAAAAAATGGGACGGCCCTGATTGCACAACTATACAATATAGTTCAAACAATGTGCGCAAAGAGATGAATCACATTCAGACATTAAAAAAAAAAAAAAACACACTTCCCTCCCTCCAAACACAGCTCTCATAGAACACCAGACACATAAACGAGCCGAAATGCTTTACATTTCTTGAAATAATAATTTTATTAAACGTTGATTGTGAGTCTTTATTCACCTGTTTCTTGTGGTTTCTTTTTAAAATTCATAAAAGTATATAGTGAAAATTACATGCTAATGTTATAGAATAGCATAGCATAGTAATACAGCAGGGCAGATTGTAACGCAGCAACTTTCCCCATCAGGGCGACTGGAATATAAAAGTGGTTCGTGTCTTCTGCTGGTTTGCCAAGCATTAATAAACTATCTGAACTGATAAACAACAGATTGGCGATAAAAAATAATAGCAGATGTGTCTCATTTTACATGAATACTAAAAACTGAGAAGAAAAAATGTACTTTTACTATGGTAAAATAAATATTCAGCGATATCATCAAAAGGCTTTTGGATTTTGGCGCATTTTTTTTTCTCTGTATAGTGCTGCCATGGCAACTAGTAAAATACGGTAAATTTGGTTATGCTAGCGTGTGTGGAAATATAAACCATGTGTGTTATAATTAACCCTGCGTTAGTTTGTGCCCCGCGCACCCCTGTTCATTCCGGAAATCGAGCGAGAGAGACAAACAATGCCTGAATGAGATCCGATCACAGCCGGATACAACGGGTATTAACATGCGTTTAAATACGATTTCTTCTTCTTTTGTCACATCACTTTCACTTTTAATGCACGATCTATGTCACGTGGTTTACGCGAACGAAGATAAATTTATCATTACATTATCTGAAATGATTAGGCTAGTTCTTCAAAAACAAACCGAATAATAATACTGCTCGCCTTAATATTACAATCCTGCATTTTTTAGTTTTGTTTAGGCAGAATCACAGCCTCAGTCTCCGTTCACCATTTTGGCATCTTACACACACACACACACACACACACATATATATATATATATATATATATATATATATATACGGTACCGTATTATATAGGGACTGACAGGTATTATATGGACTGACAGTTTCCATTCACTTTCGTTATGATGAAAGTGAATGGAAACTGTCAGTCCCTATACTACCTGCAACACCGGAAGAAAGAGCGCATTGCGACTTCATCAGTGCGGGTTATAACAGTAGACTTGGTTGTCGCGGTCA
Organism: Labeo catla; assembly: GCA_012976165.1. Lineage (NCBI taxonomy): Eukaryota > Metazoa > Chordata > Actinopteri > Cypriniformes > Cyprinidae > Labeo > Labeo catla. Next base: position 25,505 of record VONZ01002948.1, on the reverse strand, counting down.
GGGGAAAAAATGAGAAAGTGGTACCTTTAAGAGTCTCATTTTCATACTTTAACGACGGTGTTAATCTGTGATCGCAACACCGCAGATTCCTCCATACATAGTCTATATATGTTGTTAAATGTATTTATTTTGTTAAACTGCTGCATCAAACTGACTGTTTTTTCCCCTTCCAGGAATCAAAGAAGGAGCCTGTTTATGCAAATGTCACCAAAAAACGATGATTAACTACAACAGAATTCACTGGAGGGCCTTTTTGTTCATATTTATTATTTATTCTCTTTTATTATTATTTAATTCTACTTCAAGTTTAAATAAACAAAGCATGTATTTCTAACAGCCAAACTGCAGCTTTAAACGATCAAATACCACCGGTTAATTTGGTGGTTCACAAATAGTAGGCCTACTCGAGATATAGAACATTCATAAATGTAAATGTATGTTTTATATTTAGCATGGAAATTTACTAACTTTATTAAACATTGTTCCCAACTTTCATTGCTCTCTGTACTCCTGTTTATTGAGAAAAGTGACAAATTCAGCACAAGAACATCACCGCTCTCTAGTGTTCACAGCAGAAAATCACCTTTCTCCGAGAACATCTTATGATAGGGTGCACTATTGTGCTGCTGTTCTCACAGTCATATACAGAGCTGGGTAGTAAATGATTACTTGTAATCTGGCTTACATAAACTCTAAAAATGAAGTACTTGTAATTATATTATATTACATTTTAAACTTTTAAATATTTCATTTCATATTTATTTCATATTTACAAACTGTAAGTACTCACAGCTGCAAGAATAAAAAAACTTGCTTATACATTAAGAAGGTATCCTAAAAACCTGCAAATTCACATAATTTACATGCAATGCAGGGATTCCCCAACCTTTTCCTCAGCTGAAAATCTTTGACCTGATATATTTACTAGAAGTAAAGCCACAAGATTTTCAGTCAATAATGTAATTCAATAAAACTCAGTGATGGGGGGAGTGAATGCACAACAAGAGTGCACAGTACTAGCATGAGTGTTAGTACTCTAAAAAATAAGTCATAATAAGTGGAGCTGTCTGCAGTGTATTATTAATAAATCTCTTATTTAGGCCTACATCGCATGAACATTTGTACTTTGCTTTTCTGATGAGGGAATTCACCAAAGTGCACTGACCAAAACTTGGAGTTAAAAAACTGAAAGCCAGCAAAGACTGTGGAACCAAATAAATTACAAATGAATGTTTAAAATACTTTCAAAATCACCTTAGATAAACGGCAAAATTGACCAAAATTATAAACGCAACACTTTTGTTTTTGCCTCCATTTTTCATGAGCTGAACTCAAAGAAAACCAGTCAGTATCTGGTGTGACCACCATTTGCCTCACGCAGTGCATGCATCTCCTTCACATAGGGTTGATCAGGTCATTGATTGTGGCCTGTGGATTGTTGGTCCACTCCTTTTCAATGGCTGTGCGAAGTTGCTGGATATTGGCAGGAAATAGAACACGCTGTCATATACGCCGATCCAGAGCACCCAAACATGCTCAATGGGTGACATGTCAGGTGAGTATGCTGGCCATACAAGAACTGGGATGTTTTCAGTTTCCAGGAATTGTGTACAGATCCTTGCAACATGGGGCTGTGCATTAGCAACACAAAGTTATGGTCGAGGATGAATGGCACAACAATGGGCCTCAGGATCTTGTCACGGTATCTCTGCATTCAAAATGGCATCAATAAAATGCACCTGTGTTCGTTGTCCATAACATATGCCTGCCCATACCATAACCCCACCGCCACCATGGGCCACTCGATCCACAACGTTGACATCAGCAAACCGCTCACCCACACAACGCCATACACGCTGTCTGCCATCTGCCCTGTACAGTCCAAGAAGAGAACACCTCTCCAAAGTGCCAGATGCCATCGAATGTGTGCATTTGCCCATTCAAGATTCGGTTACGACGACAAACTGCAGTCAGGTCGAGACCCCAATGAGGACGAGGAGCATGCAGATGAGCTTCCCTAAGACGGTTTCTGACAGTTCGTGCAGAAATGCTTTGGTTATGCAAACCGATTGTTGCAGCAGCTGTCCGGGTGGCTGGTCTCAGACGATCTTGGAGGTGAAGATGCTGGATGTGTTGGTCCTGGGATGGTGTGGTTACACGTGGTCTGCGGTTGTGCGGCCGGTTGGATGTACTGCCAAATTCTCTGAAACGCCTTTGGAGACAGCTTATGGTAGAGAAATGAACATTCAATTCATGGGCAACAGCTCTGGTGGACATTCATGCAGTCAGCATGCCAATTTTACGCTCCCTCAAAACTTGCGACATCTGTGGCATTGTGCTGTGTGATAAAATTGCACATTTTAGATGGCCTTTTATTGTGACCAGCTTAAGGCACACCTGTGCAATAATCATGCTGTCTAATCAGCATCTTGATATGCCACACCTATGAGGTGGATGGATTATCTCAGCAAAGGAGAAGTGCTCACTAACACAGATTTAGACAGATTTGTGAACAATATTTGAGAGAAGTAGGCCTTTTGTGTACATGTCTTAGATCTTTGAGTTCAGCTCATGAAAAACGGGGGCAAAAACAGAAGTGTTGCGTTTATAATTTTGGTCAGTGTAGTTGGATTCAAGATCATTTCTAAAGGTTTTTAAACAACAAAACACTAATTTACACTATCACTAATTACCTAATTTACACGTCTTTGTAAACTGGAATATCAGATAGTTGATGACACGTGTGTGAATATTTTGTCATTCAGTGCTATTGTGGCTGTAGTGTGTCACATGACAAGCATGGATGTTTCCATGTTTTATGTTCAATAAAACTATATGATTACTTGCTTTTGATATTTTATTTTATTTGAACTAACTATTATTGCCTCATTGCTGTTATATATGCATTTAAGTGATTTTAAAGGCTAGTGTTCACTTAGGTCTTTTATTACTACAAATAATAATAATAATATTAATAATAATAATAATTAGTATTATTATTATTATACTTATCAGATTACTTGATTAATCATCAGAATAATCAACACATTACTCGATTACCAAAATAATCGTTATAGTGACAGCCCTAATATCACATGCAGTAACTATTTACTAACACATTACAGTAATAATATTATTTTCCCTGGTAACTAGTGGTGTAACTAATTACCAAGAAAATGTAAACAATAATATTACAGTCACCATTCAAAAAAAGGTCTAGTTAGTTCTTTGTCACAATCACTAATGATTTGGAATTCAAAAATTTAATCATCCCTATTCATATATAATCGTTGTTGTGCACATACACATGTGACATCATCAATGCAGCAAGCTAGCTTCGTCGGAAGATGGAGAAGCCCCCATCATATACCGACTAGAAATACAGGTATTGTTGTAATTTTGTAGGCAGGCAGATGTGTTGAGGAAAGTTGGAGGTAAACTCTACAGGACACCAGCCCTCCAGGAACAAGTTTGGTGACCCCTGCATTATTTCGATGGACGGGGTCGTAAAAGTGCTGTCATTATCTATTATTACCCGTCATTTTAATCTCTATATTTTAATTAACACATTTAATTGCTTTTATTTTTGTTCACATTTTCATTTTTAATCATGAACCTACAGGACGACAGGACAGTGTTTAAAAACAACAAAAAGGGCTAGGGCTGGGTAAAAAGATGCTCATTTTAATGAACCAATATCGATTCTTAAATCCCAATCAATCTTTTGGTTTATGCTGTTTGCAGTTGATGAATGAAAAGTACATAGTGCACCTCTCATCCAATAAATTGCAATAGACCGAGCTTTGCACTTTGTTACTTTTGATGAAACAAAGTCTTAGATTTCAAATTCTATCCATTTCATTAGGAAATTCAAGGAATAAATACTGTTTTGGCGCTCTTTAATATGGCATGATAGATCGCTGTAGCTACAGTGGGTAGGCTAGACGTCTGTGCGTAATTAAACGCATAGCAAAAGATTTGTGACAGTTTTGTTTTTGTTCTGTATCCCATGCTCTGCTGCCAGACTGGAGCACATTCACCACCAACTGGACAGGGATAGGAATTACAGCTACAATTTAAAATAGATCACACTTAGTGTAATCTGTCAAAGAGACAGACTGCCTTCAGATTTTTCTGTCAGTGATTAAAAAAAAACAAACAGTGGGGGCAGCCGTGGCCTAATGGTTAGGGAGTAAAGCTTAACTGAAAGGTTGCAGGTTCGAGTCCCAGGTTCGGCAGGGACTGAAGGTGGGGGGAGTGAATAACCAAATTCTGAGTATTGGTCACCATACTTGCCCACGTCACGTCCTTTCCTTTCCTTTTTAAAAAAAATCTGTCAGTGACGGACAATTTTCAGTTAACACAACCTCTGGTAGTGAGAGAGAATGACAAAAACAATAATGTAAATTGTGTAGTAGACAAGGCTTTGTCTACTGCAAATGCCAACATGTTTAGTTCGTTGAGTTAAGTTTTAAAAATTGTGGTTTGCCATCAGTTTGAGCAAGTTGTACTCTTCATTTATTTTAACTTTTCACAGGCTGCAAAAATTATGCAATTAGCAATTTTTTGGGGTGTAATGAAAAAGTACTGTAACTATTACTGTAACACATTACTTTTGGCTGGGAGTAATAAGTGAAGTAATATTAATTTTGAAATGAGTAACAAGTAATGAGTAATATATTATGTTTTTTGAATAACGAAGCCGAAACTGATCATATGCAAATGCAGGATGTGAACTAGGAGGGCCGAACGCTGTCAGGGGAGAATTCACACAACACTTTAGCAGTTCTGCTGTTAGATCACACACTGAACCACTGAAGAAAATGTTTCACAAGTTTGTCTTGTTCTGTTTGTGCTGCTGGAATCAGACTGGTAAGTTTATTAAAATATACATATATATGTTTGTTTTTTTTCCCTAGAGTAATAAATCTGCTGATCAAATTATTTTATTTTATTTAAATTTTTCCTGTTATACCAACATAACTATGAATTTTATATGAATATAGTACAAGATCTACTAATTTTGAATTTAGTTTTAGATTAAGGTTATAAAGTTTACACTGACATTTCCAGATCTGGAAAATGTCATGCAAATAATGGAAATCCTTACAGTGAACGTAAATGTTCAAAAAGTGTGAACTTTCTGTTGAGTGGCTTTCAAATATCAGAAATTCTTTTGTCTTTTTAAAAATACATTTATACATACTTAAAAATACTTCTCCATTGACCATAAACATCCAAAAAAGTCATGTAAATGTACTAATAAAAGTGCATAAATCATATAGTCCATAGGAGACCATCCATAAATCTGTCATTTATTTAAAAAAAATATATATTTAAACTGTACTTTTAACCTGCAACAATTAACATGCATTTATTGCCATAAAATTAAGAAACTTTAAACACTGATTGCCCTCTACACTTTAAACCAAATTAAACACTAAGGATGTGACACACCAATAAGGATTAATCTTAAAACTAGATTAAAGGTTTATCTAATAAATCTGTTGCACTACAAAGATTACACTCATCATTTTGATCCTAGTCTTACTTCTCATTTAAAATAGATTCACTTTTACCTTTTACTTTAACGTAAACTTTTATTTACTCATTATAGATTTATTTGCCAAGTGTGCGCAAAACACACACAAATAATGTGTTGTGGTTTTCAGGAGCTCTTATACATGTATACACATATATACATATATGACACAAGAACATATGAGAACAAAGAACATTTAAATCAGTAAGATTCAGGGGCGGAAAAAAAATAATACTAATGTAGTGTACATCTGGGACAGAAAAAAATTATGTACAGATTTGTGCATTATGTACTGTATATACATACATGTTTAATTAATTAAATACCACTCTGCAACAGTCTCTCTATTATGGTAACAGTTAGCAGTTTACAGTAGATATTTACAAAGCCCATTGATATTTTTCATTTAGTTTTATGTTTCTGCTGCTGTTCTCAAGTAATAATGAAGCCGATTTCAGGCTTTGTAAACCATCAGAGTCTTAAATCTGTGTAAAATCTGTTTGTTCATCAGGTGTGTTTGGTGAATCAGTGTCAGTAATGGAGGGAGATTCTATTACTTTATTCACTGATGAAACTGAATTACATGAAGGCTATGACATACTGTGGAAATATGGAGCTGAAAACTCCATAGCTAAAATGAAGAAAAAGAAGCAAATCACTGTCACGTATAATGATAATGATGTGAGATTCAGAGACAGACTGAAGCTGGACAATCAAACTGGATCTCTGACCATCATAAACATCACAACTCAACATGCTGGATATTATCAACTAGAGATTAGTGGAGCGAATCTAACATTAAAAACATTCAATGTTTCTGTCTATGGTGAGCAGAGATCATTTGTTGAAATATTCATATTCTATTTACATAGTCAAATGTTTATTCATTTTATATTTTGAGATGACAGACACATTCACTGACTGTTAAAACACGAAACACTCACTCAACACAAAATGCATTACACTGATTATTTACTACAATTCACAACACTGAAAATAAGCCATTTGTTGTGTTCATATTCCTCTTATTGTCTCATATTTTCAGCTCGTCTGCCTGTTCCTGTCATCAGCAGTAACTCTTCAAACTGTTCATCATCATCACCATCATCTTGTTCATTGTTGTGTTCAGTGGTGAATGTGGTGAATGTGAGTCTCTCCTGGTACAAAGGAAACAGTTTATTGTCCAGCATCAGTGTGTCTGATCTCAGCATCAGTCTCTCTCTACCTCTGGAGGTGGAATATCAGGATAAAAACACCTACAGCTGTGTGATCAACAATTCATTCACTAACCAGATTCAACATCTGGACATCAGCAAACTCTGCCACACATGTGCAGGTATGACAGTGTTAATATGTGTTTTTTTTTACTAATCTGATCTCTGTCTTATGTTGTAGATCAGACTGATTCAATCACTTACATTACATCTCTTTTGCTGTCCTTTATATCCTCTAGATTTAGTTTCTCTGACAGTACTGATCTCTGCTGCTGCTGAATCTTTGTTGATTGTAGCTGCAATCATGATCTTCAGCATCTGCAAGAAACACAGAAAAACTTATACAGAAGGCAAGTATTATCTTCTTCTTTTAAACAAGTAAAATAAATATATATAAAAAATTAAAAATATGTTTTAAACATCTTAGTCAACTGATATCCCTATTTTTTTTATTTAAATTCTTCTCATAATTTTCAGTTATTATAAATGCCTATTTGTACAAGATGACACTAACCATCCTTTTTTAGTCATCTCACTCGCGCGCACACACTTGTTGTGTTTACATGTTTTATGGGGACATTCCATAGGCGTAACTGTTTTTATACTGTACAAACCGTATTTTCTATCACCCTACACCTACCCTACACCTAAACCTAGCCCTCACAGGAGACTGTGCACACTTTTACTTTCTCAAAAAAACTCATTGTGCATGATTTATAAGCCTGTTTCCTCATGAGGACCTCACAAATGTCCCCACAAGGTCAACATTTACTGGTATTACTATCCTTGTGGGGACATTTGGTCCCCATAACGTGATAAATACCAGGTGCACACACACACACACACACACACAAAAAACAGATTCTCCATTTCTTAATCTGCATCAACACTGGGAATGCAAAAAGAAAAATGTTTATTTTTAATAACAAATAATAATAATAATAATCTTTGTCCATTTTATTTCATCTCAGTCTCTATCTTGTATGACAAAGATGTGGCTGGCGCTCTGAAGTTTATATGAATGATAACTTTTGTTGTGCTTGTTGAATTTATATGCTGATTAAATTCGAAGAATGTAAAATACTCTGTTAAAAATCTGGGTTTGATTTATGTATACATTAATGTGTGATTTATGTGTCTGTAAATGTAATGATACACACTGTTTTAGGAATTATTTGTGTGTGGGAAAAGTTATAGGCCTAATAGCTATAATTACATTTGTTAGTGCCATTTTTAAACTTTTTAAGTGTTACTTTGGTTTTAATAACAACACGACCAGATCTAATTAAGACTGAGGTTTGTGGTTTTAATGAATCTATTATTGTTAAAACAGTTGAGTCTTGTGAAGTAGAGATCACTTTTGCCGAGACGACATTCTACAAAAACAACGCAAAGAAATCGGTAAGACAATTGATTGTTCATTTGTTTGTATTTGTACAATTGGTAACACTTCACAATAAGGTGTCATTTGTTAACACTAGTTAATGTATTAACTAACATGAACATACAATAAACAATACATTTATTACAGAGTTTATTAATCTTTGTTAATGTAGGTAATAAAAAGCACAGTTGTTCATATTAGTTCATGTTCATTAACTAGTTCACAGTGCATTAACTAATGTTAAACAACTTTGATTTTAATAATGCATTAGTAGATCTTGAAATTATTATTAATTCAAATGAATAAATGCTGTAGAAGTACTGTTCATTCTCAGTTCTAAATAACTTGTAGGATTTACTTTAAAACAATGTAACAATTTTAAGTAAATTTTACTGCTAATGCTCTACAATCTATTTACTATTGAACATTCATAAAGAAATTAAGAAATGAAGTAGATATTGCATAATTATATATAATTTCACTTATAGAATTAAGTAAAATCTACTCATTTTGAATAAAAAAATAAACTTTAGATGTAACAAAATCACAATTTACTGAATCTGACAACAAAAACAATTATACAACTATGTAAATACAGTTGGGAAACAGGGAACCAAAAAAAAAAAAATCAACCTTATTAATTAATGTTTCCTCTGTGAATGATGGGAACACCAGTATCAAAAACATTGAGTAGGTTTTAATAAATTTTATATTTATGCTTTAACTTCTACAAACTTGAATTAAGTACTAATATAAAATTTACTTTATTATTATATTTTTTATTATTTCCTGAACAAATGTTTTCATGTAGAAATTGTTTTTCTGTAGTATTTACTACACCACAGAATCATTTTTATCAGTGTAGTTAACTAATGTTAACTACTTTATTGTAAAGTGTTACCATATAATTTTAGCAGAGAGTCTGATCTAGATCAGTGTGTACTTTGGATTTTGTCTGGATCATAAAGTCCATTTCCACTACACAAGAAAAACAAATCATGCTCTGGTGAATTATGACAATTTCAGAAATTATGACATACTAAATTGAAATTATCCCATCAAAAAGTAAAAATGATAAATGAAAAAACTTGAAAATATCATATACAAAGTACAAATTCTAACTTAAAATGTTGAAATTATGCCATACTAATTTTGATTTGCGTATATTATGATATATTCAAGTATGTCAGAATTTGGAATTATTAATCTCATAATTTTGACTCTGCATGTCAGTTTATTTATTTATTTATTTGTTTGTTTGTTTGCTTAATGATAACTACATTTTGTTGGGCAATGTATTATCCCATAAATAATTGTGATATTGTTGACATTATTATTGGACAGCAAAAGTGAAATGCAAGAACACATTCTCTCCCTTGTGAAACTCTCTTAACACCAGCTGTGAGAAAGCACCATTTTTCATGCTACATTTATGCACAAGAACAGTGAATTGCAGCTTTGAGTCAGTTTAGACCTATTCTTTCATACCAGAGTCTGTAGTTGTAAGGAAAAAACAAGGCCTCAAATGATGCCTTCATTTCAGCTGTCAGTGTCTGGTCTTTGCATATATTGTAACTCAATATATTGATTATTGCAACAAGCCTAGTGGTAATAATGAGCTTTCATACCATAATGATCTATCACATGTGTTTATAAAAGACTTGGCTATCATAAATAACTATCACATTACATCACATGTTTTATTATTATTATTATTATTATTATTGTGCTTTTTTTCCCACAGAATGTTGAAGAGGAGACTTGTGTGGTATATACACCAATCACAATCAAAAGATGATTAAACTTAAATTTTGTACATATTACTGTTCTAAGTACCTCAGACTCTGAGCATTTTCATCACAGTTTTTTTTTTTTTTCATTTTTGCAAAACATAGATGCAAACTATCCATCAAAAGGTGACAAACTGAACTCTGCTGTGGTATCCATTATTTACAACTAAACAGAAATGTGGTTTGATTTGTTGGCATGTTAATGTGTCTACTGCTTGATGTCAGTTTGTTAGTGTGTGTAAGGTGCCAAAAGTGTCTGTTTGAGTGTGCATCTGTGCAAGTAGGAGTCTGAGGTGTCAGTATTTTGTCTGTGTATAGCGTGTGCCATGTGAGTGTGTCTGAGGTGTCAAGCTGTGTGATCAGCATGTCGTTGCAAGGATTTTTTTTTCATGTATGCTCACATGAAACCGTTGACTTTTGCTCTACAGGGAAGCCATTTTACTTCAAAATACTAAATTCACTAATGCATTATTTTTTGGCAAAAAAATGTCTCAATCAAACAGTAATATGTACGGTATGAAAATGTTAAATATTATATGCATTGTGTGCACAATGATCTCATACAGTGATTCTGCAGTTGAGCAGTATTACACTTAGAAAAAAGGTACAAAAGCTGTTATGTTCAGTACCTTTTGAAAAAGAACACATTTCTAAATGGGCAAAAAGGTAATGCACTAGTTAGAGCTTGTACCTTTTTTTCTGAAAGTGTAGTTTCAGCAGTTTCTATTCATTCTAAGCAGATTCTTGATCCATGCTTTTTCATATAAAGGCTTTATCATGTTTTGTTTTGGTTTTGTTTGTTTTGTTTTTTTTTTTGGCCAAAAAAGAATAAATGCAATGTATGATTTACAAATTATGATTTGTGTTTGATAGTGTTTGATCATTTATTTTGTTTGCATCAGCTTTGATGAGAAAATAGATTTTTTTCAATAGTATAACAGGGCTCCTGTCCATAGGTAAAACAATGGTTAAGATTTGGAGTGTGAAATTAGGATCATAATCAAATCTCACCTTAAGCTTCCTATGATAATGGTAGATCAAGCACTGCTCAAGTTATGCACTCCTGCTCCAGTTCTAGCTCAGTAATTGCTACCTGAGGATCAGGAAACAAAAAAGTATGAGTGAAGGAGTGTTATCCAACAAATGATACAAACCACTTGTTTTTTAAATTTTAGTAGAAAAAAATGGGTGGTTGTTTACTGGTCAAAAGAGCACACATTTCTAATACGATATTGATGCCAAATCGATTCCACGTCAGACGGATGGGTTGGAGAAGTTACAGCAATGGTTTCAGCAATGTAAATGAATAACAGAATTAATCATAACTTGAAAATGAGAAAGTAAAATCAAGTTCATTTCACAAATAAAATGCATAATACAAACTCAGTAAAAGTCATTCTTAATCAGTCCAAATCAAATTAAGTTATAAATCTATAAATTGTATCAATCATATAGGTCTTACATATCTGAGAAGATTAAGTCTATTAAGAGGTTCTAGGCTTGTCTACGAGCTTCAGAGCAGAAAAGAGAAGAAACCCCCAGCTCTCTGTTCACAGGGGCAATTTATACCCTATAGGATTTGAAACCACCCAGAAAAAGCAGCTCCTGCTACATGACCAACTGAACATACATAAAAAGGTCAATGATGACTGCCACGTCTCATGATGTCTGAGAAATATAATTTTTATAGGTTGTGGTTATTATCACCACAAGGGCATAAGCCGGACCATAAGTGCAAAATATCTAAACAGAGGCTTCTAGAACTCTAGCATTCGTATCTTCTTATTAAGCATAGACATGTGTAACCACACCGGCACAGCACAAGATGTTCTTGTCCCACATCAAAGAAGCTGGGTACATGATTCTTAAAAGCTACTAATACAGAACATTGATAGCAATGTCAAGCATAATTCATGAAACGTTTTCATAACTAACTCATAATACATAACTTCTTATATGAATATGTACATTTCCAAAATCCCAACACATCAGATATGTGTCAGGAACACAGTGCTAAAACTATGCAGTAAAGTTAACACACCTGCGTTCATCAGTAGAAAAAAAACAAAAACAAAAACAAAACGACGCCAACTATTGCGGTAGCGGATGCCTCCGAGTATATGACGTCACGCGAACATGGGCGGCGGTCACACAAAACCATCCTTCTATTCGTGCTTTTGTTAAGTTGAAGATTTTGCCAGAATTTTCTTTACAAATGTGGTCTTTCTAAGAGGTGGTCTTTCTAAGAGATATGGAAAATTATATCCATTTGATCTCAGTATCTCCTAATAAGAAAGCAATTAAGACTGTTAGAATTTGTTCTGCACTTAAAGTTTTTGTGTAGAGAATCTTATGTAAAACAATGGCCCTTTATTGCATATTATTTTACTTTATTTTATTTATTTTATTATTATTTATTGTATTTTTTATACAGTTGTATTATTGTTGTTGTTGTTGTCTCTTTCAAGTTTCATTTTTGTCGATATTTTGTATTTTGTATTGATTTCTATGTTCTTGTTTTCAGCAATAATAATAATAATAATAAAAACATCCTTCAGTTCAGTCAAATATAGAGCAACAAAAGTGTCGAGAATTTCACGCTATATGATTTCCATCTTTGTTGTTTAGAAAACACCCGCAACACCAATACTAGCACCCGTTGCGATTCATCTGCTAGGATATTGTGTGTGTGTGTGTGTGTGTGTGTGTGTGTGTGTGTGTGTACCTGGTATTCATCACGTTATAGAACCAAACCCACAAGGATAGTAATACCAGTAAATTTTGACCTTGTGGGGACATTTGTGAGGTCCCCAGGAGGGAAACAGGCTTATAAATCATGCAGAATGACTTTTGAGAAAGTAAAAGTGTGCACAGTCTCCTGTGAGGGCTAGGTTTAGGTGTAGGGTAGGTGTAGGGCGATAGAAAATAGGATTTGTACAGTATAAAAACCATTATCCCTATGGAATGTCCCCATAAAACATGTAAACCCAACATGTGTGTGTGTATGTGTGTGTGTGTGTGTGTTGGTCTGCAGTCATGTTTCCTTTTACATAAATGATATCCCGTATCAGATGTATGTATATCCACCTAATGATTCTGTATTGTAAACCTAAAAGCTGTCTTACATGTATAGATACTCACAAAAGGCAGATATACATGCCATCAGAAATTAAACTAATACATCGCTTGACCACTAGAGGACGAGCGTCGTTTCCACTTCTTCTTCTTCTTCTTCTTCTTCTTCTTTGTTGTTTTAATGGCGGTCGACATCCAAGGTTAAAGTGCATTACCGCCACCTACTATACAGGAGTGTGGGTCTGAGTCAAATACCTCAACAACAACAACAACCCCGACCACCACCCCGTTAACAAAGCCAGTTATTCTCAGATAATTTAATAAACTTTCATTGTTATGACCATTAAGTATGTCTTTAATGCGAATTTCTATAGAACTCTGTTCCCTAAGTTTTAATACATATTTTTCTGTGATGTACTTTTGGCAGCGACAGTATGTGTTCCACTGATTTCTCCTCCTGACAATGATCACATAAGCCAGTGGGATGTTTCCCTATTAGATATAATGTTTTATTTAACCCTGTGTGTCCCATTCTCAATCGTGTAATTATACCTTTTGTTATTTCCTTTACATACCCTCCTGCTTCCTACTTTCTCCTGGATTCTATAGTAATGTCTGCCTAATACTTCCCTATCCCAGTTATATTGCCATTCTTTTATTATACTGTTTTTAACTATTTCTTTTGCTTCTGATTTTCTGTATGCACTTTCTATAATCTCATGTAGTCTACATGCCTCCTTAGCTAAATCATCTGCAACTTCGTTCCCTTTAATTCTTATGTGTGCTGGAATCCATAAATACTATTAGCACATTTACTCTCTGAAGTCTAAATAAAATTTCATATATTTCATATATGCAATCCTGCCCGTTCTTTGATTATATAGACTTAATTGAAATCAATGCTGAACTGGAGAATGAACATATAATTACTTTCTTCATCAACCCTACTGTACATATTGTACATACGTGATCTGTAGTTCTTCTCTTTATTGAAATTCCTAATTCTGGTACAAAAACACAAAAATCCGTTTTTACTGTATCCTGGGGAGGATTAACGCACAGACATGACTAGGCTGCATTCTTGTATTGTAGAATACACGCAGCAACGCCGAAAATTCGCGCAAGCGTTAAATCGAAACCGAAAGTAAAACGCGTTTTGACAGCTAGCCACTGATGCGCGCAAATAGGCTACATATCTAGGCTGCTATAAGTATGTAGGTTATAATAGACCGTGTAGACATCATGTAAGACAGCAGCCATACACTTATGTTTTTTTCCCCCTTTTTATTCGAAACATTCCCAAACGCATTAAATATATCATGAAATATCTCGATTCTCACCTTTAAAAGAGAAACTTAATTCCAAAACAAATATTTTTACAGGTACTCACCCCCTTATCATCCAAGATGTTTGTCTTTCTTTCTTCATTCAGTAATAAATGATGTTTCTTGAGGAAAACATTGTAGGATTTCTCTCCATATAGTGGACTTCAATGGTGTCCAAGTTTGAACTTCCAAAATGCAGATTAAAAACAGCTTTAAAGGGCTCTAAACGATCCCAGACGAGGAAGAAGGGTCTTATCTAGCAAAACGATCGATCATTTTCGATAAATAATAATAAAAAGTAGTATAATTAAGTACTGATCAGCATTTATCATTGTTATTGTAAGGGTTGGAGTGGGCTGGTAATGTACTTCATTTTGGGGTAATCTTAATTTTTAAGTAGTAAGTAGTAATTTTTAAGTAGTAAGTATGCTATGTGGTGTTAATGCCCTTGTCCCTCATGCCTTTTTTGCTTGTTTTTACTGCAGAAATTATAATTATATATAAGATCAGGGAAAGATGGTTGTATCCTAAACAACAAACAAACATATTGGGGAAAAAAGTAAATCAATAAATAAATATTGATTTCCTACATAGTGTATATATATAGCTTATATACACTTAAAAAAAGCATATAGACAAGGTTAAATATCTTTGAATAACTCATCATAATGCATAAAAATAGACTTTTTTGTTTTCTATATATGATGGGGCGATTAAATTTATCTTTGTTGGAACTATCTATGACTACGCCACTCCAATTTTCTCTGGGTAGGAGATCCCAAGGTCACAAATAAGGGGGTCCCGCACGGCTATCCAATTAAATGAATGTACTCCAGGCAGAATTACTATAAATCACAATTCACTTTATTAAATACAATAGATTGTTCGTATCTGAGTTTGCTCACAAGCTTTGCTCATTTGCTACATATGAGCTGGAAATACACAAGTCTAGAGGGTAACAACACTTCCAAAAAGCATACCAAACACTACAATAACAAAAAAGAGAAAAGAATACAATAAACCCAAAAGAAATTACAATCGGCTTACACAGCACACTGACTCGTATGTAAAAGAAAATGTAGACACTCTTGACACCCCACACTGGGGTGCATATGGAAGTGAATATACCCCTCTTCGGTAATCACACAGAGCAAGACTATAGGTCAAAGCTTCGCAAGAGCACAACAGAATTGTCAAATAAAAATACAGCTGTATAAAAATATAATAATTCACAAAACCAAAGAATACTTCACAAAACAAAATACAAAAAAAATAAATAAATGAAGGTGGGAAAACAATGATCAATTGAGCTGGATTGAGAAACTCTAAAAAAAGAAAACAACAGTAAACAACCCGACATAATTTGTCAACCCGGGTTATACAATTCAACCCTCTTTATAAAACAGGGCAATTAACAATAAGAAAAACCACAAACAATACAATTTCAAATAAAAACCATATATAAATTTATTGCCATCAATATTAAAATGCTAGCTATCCTAGCGACACAATAAAAGTTAAATGTAGATACCTTTACAACGTTTAGCTGATCGCACATATACACCGTTGAATGGCTATAATCCCCACACACTTCCTAAAAGAAGGAAAGGCTCTTAACACTTATATAAAAGAGTAGCAAATTAGTGCGAACAAAGATACACTTGATTTTTCACAACAAAATTACGTACCATAGATCGTCAACTCTCACGTGCAGTGCTGGACTGGTAATCTGGCACACCGGGCATTTTCCCGGTGGGCCGACGCACTTTGGGGCCGGTACATTTCCCCCCACCCCCGCCAGGGACAGCGGCCCATCACAAAGCACTACAGAGTGATAAAGGATCTTGCTTCGCCTATGTTAAAATATCGCTTCACCTCTCAGAATGTACAGACCAAAGCGAAACGGTGGTGCTGAAAAGTTCATGGAAAAGTAGCTTAAAAATTTGAAGGCGGATGCCGCTAAATGTGCCTCGTCGTTAGCAATTCCGAAATGTACACAGCAGCGTTATCAAGAACAGGCTTGCTCTGCATTGAGTAATGCGGGCAACAGGGACAGGCAGCAGGAGGAAAGGAGTTTAATCGGTAAGGAGCTTGATAACAGGGGCTCGCATAAAGGGGAAACGGAGGGATCTAACCTGTCCCTATGCGTGTGCGCGCCAGGAGTGTAGAATACGTAAACATTTTTTTTTTATATATAAAACGAAAATTCGTCCCTTGCGCTTTTTTGGCCAAGCCAAGTGTGTTCGCAGAGAGTATTTCATGACATGGGCCAATGCGAATAAATCTAGATTTAAATATGATCTGACGTTTTTTTTTTTCCAAAACAATGAGATGGGATAGGCAATTCACATTCATTTTTTTTTTTCAATATATTCAAATCGGTGGCGATTTTTGGATTTTCAGTTTAGGGGTCTCTGCCTCCTCCCAAATGAGCCCCCAGTGAGGCTATTACAATATATATATATATATATATATATATATATATACAGTACTGTGCAAAAGTTATAGGCCACTAGTATTTTTACCAGCTAAAAAATGGTTTAAAGTAAGTTATTTTTATCTTTTGCTGTAGTAAGTAAAAAATATCAGTTTACATTTCCAAACATTCTGTTTGCCATTAATTGTAATAATCTAGTGAGATTTTTGTTTGCACAAGGAGTCTGACAACAGCCTGTGCTCCATACAAAAATCTCACTGTATTATTATAATTAATGGCAAAATTAATGTTTAGAAATGTAAACTGATATTTCCTACTGACACACTACAGCCAAAGACCGACTTTAAACCATTTTTTAGCTGATGAAAATACTAGTGGCCCAAGACTTTTGCACAGTACTGTATATATATAGAACCGTCACCAGATAAATACAGGGTATAAACACGGCAGGTCTAATGTCAACTATCCCTGTTGTTCCTTTGCATCAAATCCGTTCTCTAAGATAAATAAAGCAGCGCGTGTAAAGAATGACGAGACTGGCACCACTTTCTCATAGTTTCCCCGACCGCGACAACCAAAGAAGTCTACCGTTATAACCCGCAATGATCAATCTGCTCTCTTTCTTCCGGTGTCGCAGACAGTTATAGAGACTGGCAGTTTCCATTTAGTTTCATTGTATAAAAAAGATGCAAAATGGTGACTATTTGTCACCAAAACGGTCATTCTGCCTAAAAGAAACGAAAAGAATGCAGGATTGTAACATTTACGGTGAGTTAACTATTATTATTATTAGTATTAGTATTAGTATTTGGTTTGGTTTTGGAGAACTAATCATTGAATTTAATAACAGTAATAACAACAACAAAAATAAATTTCGTTCGCGTAAGCCACGTGATAGGAGATGCAATGAAAGTGATGTTGGATAATCTGACAAGAATAGAAATCGTATTTGAAATGCATATTAATGCTAGTTGTAAACAGCGGACCACTTGTGATTGGATCCCCGACAAAGCATCTCATTACCATGCAGTGGTTGTCTCCCACGCTCGATTTCTGGAATGAAGGCAGGGCTGTACGCAGGGTTTTTCTAAATACTGAGGTCCCAAAATGGATATTGTTAGGGGGTTCGGGGGCATGCCCCCTCCGAGAAAATATTGATTTTCCTGACCTACATGTGTGCATATTAATATGTTTTGAGGCTCATAAACTGTTTAAAAACCAAGTCAGCGGGCTGTAGTAGCATACATTATTTTTCAAGATAACAGATTCTTAAACATGAGAATCAGACTAGCCTCAGTGTTGCAATGAATGATTCACGCTACAAACTAGAAAATTAAGAAGATATAGTTTGCTTATTTTTGACAATACGCAATAACATATCCCAAACAGGAATGTTCATTTCTCTCTCCACTACTATTTGTTGTCGCTCTCTCAACTGTATTCACCCTGTCTGTCCCTTCCTCTGTGACTCCTCACTTGTCTCTCCTGTCAGAATGTAAACTTAGTACATTATTTCTATTTAATTTTATGTTAATATAGGAGTTTTCATCATTTTAGATTTAGATGATAGAAATGTCTCAAATAAACGTTCTAAACAGAAAAAAGTGCACCTGCACTTCTTCTCTCACCAACATCAACATTTATATCAACAACTAAACTTTTAAACTTTTAGTTTTCCTAAATCTTCAACCACTTACGAATGCAGTTATGAACTTTTTAAAACTGTTTTAGGGAGTCACTCTGATTTGTGTATCCGCGCGGTGGGTTTGTACGCTGGTTGATCTGCGTGCTGATGCTTTCTGCGGTTGCCGGTTTGCCTGCCGGCTAGCTTACTGACCTGTTTCTTCGTGGTACCTCTGGCACGGGGTTAACTTTGAAGATTATTGAGCTACTGGTGCGGATGAACTACATCTGGGACGATGCTCCAGTACTCGGCGGCGGAACTTATCCAGCTCCGTTTGCATCCTTTTAATCTTCCGTCAGGTCTACATCTTCCTTCGGATATTGTGTACATACCACGTCGGAGATATCTGGATCTGGGCGGAGTTATAACATCGATGACTCATGTCAAATACGGTCCTTTTGGTTGTCTAAACCTCGCTCGACGAGGAGGCCCACACGGACTGTTGATCATGGTGTATTAACCAACCTGCAGATCAGTTGCCAACGATTCTGGTAAAAACAGCTTCTCTTTTGGATTACTCAATATACGATCACTTTCCACTAAAGGACCGCTGGTGTACGATCTGCTGTCTGACCGTAAGTTTGACTTTCTCTGTTTAACTGAGACATGGCAGAAACCAGCTGACTTTTTTCATCTAAACCAGTCTGTTCCCACAGGATATGGTTATGTTTGTAAATCCCGTGATACGGGACGGGGAGGGTGGTTAGCGATATTTTATAAAGAGAAATTAAAAGTATCTCATTTAACTCTGTCTGCATTTTCTTCTTTTGAATCAATTGCCTTAAAAATCAACGGGGCGATTCCTACTATCCTCACAACTATTTACCGCCCTCCTAAGAGCAATAATGCTTTTTTAACAGAACTTTCTGAACACTTGACTGATCTGTGTTCTATGCCTCCAAATGTTATTATGTTGGGTGATTTTAACATTCATATGGATAATGTCAGTAATGCATTTACAAGTGAATTTTTATCATGCTTGGATTGCTTTGGTACAATTTAATACATTACCCACTCATTCTAAGGGGCATATTCTAGATCTTGTCTGCTGTTCTGGTATAGCACCTTATAATTGTACTGTTTCTGATCTGTCCATATCAGACCTGTTGGTGTCTTTTTGTGCCCAATTGGCAGTTTTTAAGGTAAACCCGTGTCGTTCAATCACATTTCAGAATATTAAGAATATTGATGTGTCTACTCTTGCTAATGAACTTGTTATCTTTTCCAGTAAATGTGATTTCTTTACTGTTGATGAACTGGTTTCATATTACAATGATGGACTGAATCATATTTTGGGTGATTTTGCACCTGCGAAAACTCAAACTGTTTAATTTGAGCATTCAGCTCCTTCACGCACCTGAACTGCGTGAACTTAAAAAACTAGAGGCCATAGATTAGAGCGCTTGTACGTTAGGTCTGGCCTTACAGTTCATCAAGAAATGTATGCTGAACATGTTTTAAACTACAAAAATCCACTGTCTAAAGCTAAATCTGTTTATTATTCCAACATAACTGGAGTCAGCAATGGGAACTCCAGGTTTCTTTTTTCGGTGGTAAACAATATTTTGCGACCTCCTGATTTTTTGCCATCTGATATGTATTTGAATGACTTATGTGATCGTCTTATGATTTTTTGTGAGTCTAAAGTCACGTGACAAACACAACGCGTCGCCATGGAAACATTAAGGCGATAAGTTTTAAATAACGGTCGCCTAAAAAAATCCACCCCGGGGGTTCCGCTAGAATATTTTATACTCACGTGTGAGTTTAAACCCCCGGTCTTTAGCATCTACACATTCTCACCGCCCTTCTCAGCTGTACGCTGTTACCTCAGCCCGAGGACGGCTCTATAGTCTTCCAACACTATCACTGTCTTTGCGGTGGTCTTTTGAGCGTTAGTCTTTAGTACTCCTATTCCTCAGATGCGCAGCATATACCAGAGACCATCCCAAGTTGCTCTTTGCAGGAATTAAAGTTTTATTCACGGCCGGGAGCCCACTGGTCACAACAACCAAGAGAGACACCCTGAACAGAAAGATACATGTACATTTATACATTGTAGTTTGAGTAAAATCAATATCACTCCAGTCTTCTTCACTGTAATTATAGTGATCTTGTCGTTGGTTTGTCATATGACTTAGTTCTACTGTTTTAAGCACTTTTTGGGCAAGTATAGATTATTTAATCATGGAGACATGGTCTTTTATCGAGCATCACTTAGACTGCACTTTTCTGAACAAGTCTATATACCATTTCGACGTGTAAGGCCATAAATATAAATATATAAATATAAATATTTCCATCACAGTCTCTACACTGTTAAAAATGTTCCTGTTTACAGTAACTTGCTGGCAACCTTGCTGCCAGTAACTTAATTTGTTTTACAGCAATATACTGTAATGCAACTTTACAGTGTGTAGAATAGTGTACTGTAGAGCTACCAAACTGTATTGTGCTGTATTTTTACAGTACTTTTTAATTTTGTTTTTACTGGAATTTGCTATTGTGTAATTATTATTGTGTATTGTGTAGTTGGAATAGTACATACAAACAGTAAAATTGTGATACTACTATAATTAAGAATAAAATTACAAATCAAAAGACAATCCAAACATATTTACAAAAGTATTTTTATTAAAACATTTTAAAACATTTTAGTATGGTGTTTGCTACCCAGAGTACAGTGCATCAACAATTTACAGCCATGAAAGCATTTTAAGTACGGAAGAATTAAAATAAGGAAACAAACACATGCATCTTGAGGGCTGGATTGGGAATCAATGTCCTAAGAGAGAACCTGATTTATCTTAAAACTATCTAAAAATTAAACAAAATATTAAAATTTGCAAAAACAACAAATAGGCAAATAGTCTCATAACCATCACCCCAAAATGCAGGGCATGTGGGTGGTGGCAAACAGGCCACTGACCCTCTCTGTGAAGTCCTCCATTTAAACATCATTTTGGACTGAATGAAGCTGCAGGGTTGATGGCCATCACTCTGCACCACCATCCTGATCTTCTGCTCACTCCATGTCTGGCATTAAATTTATTCCCATCAGTGGTGAAACTGAAACAGTCATAAAACACACAGTGACAAACCGTGATATCCACAGCGCCAAGAAAAATGAACAGACAGCATGGGGAAAATAGTAAATAAAAATTCTGTAGCATAGATGAAAAATAAATGAATGAATAAATACAGTTCAATTCAAAAGTTTACACACACCTTGCAGAATCTGCAAAATGTTAATTATTTTACCAAAATAAGAAGGATTATCATACAAAATGCATGTTATTGTTTATTTAGTACTGACCTGAATAAGTTAATTCATGTAAAAAATGTTTCCATATAGTCCACAAGAGAAAATAATAGTTGAATTTCTAAAAATGACACATTTAAAAGTTTGCATACACTGTGTTGTGACCTGAATGATCCACAGCTGTGTTTTTTTGTTTAGTGACAGTTGTTCTTGAGTCCCTTGTTTGTCTTAAACAGTTAAACTGTAGTGAAACTGTTAAACAGCAGGGCTGTTCTTCAGAAAAAAAAAAAAAAAAACTTCTGTAATAGTTGCATCAGTCCGTCAGTTGTCCTCAGTGTGAAAAGATGGATCTCAAAATCATCATGTTGAAAAGGATTCAAATACACACAAATACCTGCAAAACCAAGGAATTTGTGGGACCTGAAGGATTTCAGTGGGCAGTTTAACTAAAAATAAATAAATAAATAAATAACCGCTGTGGATCATTCAGGTAACAATGCAGTATTAAGAATCAAGTGTATGAAAACGTTTGAATGTGGCTATTTTTAAAAATTCAGCTATTATTTACTTTTGTGGACTAAATGTAAATGTCTTTTATTTGAAATATCTTATTCAGGTCAGCACTAAATAAACAATAACATTTTGTCTGATAAGCCCTCTTTTTTTAGTAAAATAATTAACAGATTCTGCAAGGTGTAAGTAAACTTTTGAATTAAATTTAAATAATACTTACAAAATGCTGCCTTATGACAGCACTGCCCTTCCCGGGGTGCAAAGATAAGTGGACCACACTGTAGACCTGCAAGAAATCAAATAAATTTGATTCAATAATGTGTTAGCTTACTTGTTGAAGATGTATAAGTCACATAGGCTGTTGCTGATACATGTGTGTTGTAAGGGATTTACAGAGGTCAATTTAGCTCAAAGGGAATCATTTAAGATTGAACAGAATCTCCGTTTTATGACAGATCAATGAATCGGCCAGCGATTCACTAAGCATGCCGTAACACAACCTCTGCAATGGATACTTACATCCAAACCATAGTGAAAACACTATTTATTAGCACAGTAACAAGGTCGGGAGTTTAAGACATTAATTTAAGCACAAAACACAAGATACTTCTCTTTTCAGTATGAATAGGAATTTATTGGAAAAACCTAAGACAGATAATGTAATCTAACACTTAAACACACGCATTCACACATTCATACAAGTTGCAGAAAAAGAGGCGGAAAGAATGAGTTTAGAAGAATGAAAATATGAAGTCCCAAGTTTATAGCATACTTATATGCAATTGCTTAGACCTGAACAACCATCAATCATTTAATCAACCCTCGCATTGAGTTTCTCAATGAGGTTATTAAACTTTATATCAAATGCACCAGTTCAGCTAGAATCTGGAGGTTGTACTTGCGTTGCCTCTGTGTTAAAGGGGTCATCGGATGCTAAGTTCACTTTTTTATGTTGTTTGAACAATAATGTGTGTTGGCAGTGTAAGTACAAATCTACCCTATAATGATAAAAATCCATGCAGTGGTTTTTAATTAATCTGTAAAAATAATATCCCCTTTTTCAATTTGAGCCGTTCTCAGATGCCTGTCGGTGTGCCGTCACACCCACAGATGCCGCTCCCACAATAGTTGATTGACATGAGCTCTCACCTCAGACCAGCTGTCACAGTCCAGTAACTTTCCATGTTTTTTATGCCAGAGCAGGGATGTAAATTAGACAAGAATATCTCCGATTGAGCAATTGAGGTGTTGTGTTGCTGGATGTAATAATGAACATAGTGGTCATCATTTACTCCCGACATCTGAGCCGTTGAAGATGCAGTAGATTACGTTTGTTTGTGAAGGGAATGTGCCTCCCGATCTACATATATCTGTCTGTGTTCATGCGAATCATTCATGATCCAGCTTCATTTACAGCAGAAGTGAGTATAAGCGTTTTTTGTTTGTTTGTTTTTTGTTTTTTTTGTTTTTTTTTATGAATCTTTGCGATCACCTTTCCATATAACGTGGTAGTTAGGTAGTTTAGCGGCTAAACGCGGCTAATGTAAACAAGACCGTCTTTCCAAGGAGAGAAGAGAGGGGCGGGGCGAGCAGAGCTTATTTGCATTTAAAGGAGCAACCCCTTAGAATGAGATGATTTTTGCAGAGCTGATTTTTGGATGGTAAAAAGGGTTTTGTTTTACAAAACCATTGAGAATTTTTAATCAAAGTATATCAGCGACTTTTCATTAAGGCACTAAAAAATCATATCAACTTGTGGAAAATGGCCCCTTTAAGGGGTTTCCTTTGATGTTGTCCTTGCAGAAAGGGTTTCAAACTCATACATACCAAACACAAATAAAAACCCTTAAGCTATTCAATAGTTATTGAAAGGACATACACAACGAGTGATTAGAACATAATAGACAAATGTGTGGGTAACATACATAGTAGGGAGTTATGCAATGGTCTGATGTTCATTCATAAGTCCTTTTAAGCATCATTTTGGTGCATATTTAGGAAAAAAGGACAGTCTCTCTGTCATTCTGTGAACTAGGGGCATGTTCTGAGGAACAAAAGAATTCTGAAGGAATTTCAGTCTGGTTCTTGTCTAGGGTGGGGGAGCGCCACCCAAAAAAGTTTCCTCATGTGATGGTCCTGATGTGCTGTATCTTTGACCATTGATCTTGGGTTTCTTGCCCCAAAATTGACAATCTCCTTTCTGAGTTGGGATTATCAGTAATTGAGTCCTTTTGTGTTAATGTTGCAAGTTGTTCAAAGCTGTTCAAAATTGGTTGGTTAGGCTTAAACTGGCTGGCGCCAGAGTATCCTGGACACATTTATGATGTGGTCTAGTTAGCCAGGGCTTTGGCTCTTTGGTTTCAACAGTGTTCTGGTCGAATCTTCCATTTGTCTGATTCGCTCTGATACCCTACAGTATTTTCATTTTACTCCAACAATACATCAGTTATTAAAAAAACAAACATATTATGCTTGACATTGCTAAAGATTTTGACATACTTGTCTTTGTTGACTAATAGATCATTAGTAACTGATAAAAGTAATTGTCCACTAATCATATTTTTATTATCATAATAAATTTTTATCAGTCCCCATGCTACGGAACTGGTCCCCCACCTAAATAGCATTAGTTAATAACATCCAACAGTACCAGTATTTCTGACCCCAAACCACCCATTTACATTACAACTGAAAAACTGTATTTCTGAACCATATTTATGTAAGTGACTATGTCCAGTATATATATATATATATATATATATATATAGGTGTGTGTGTGTATTACACACACACACACACACACACATTTAATAACCATAACAATAATAACAATAACAATAAAAATAATAATTATAATATAGTTTAAAGATAAATATTTTTGTAACACTTTACAATAAGGTGTAAAGTAATGTATTAACTAACATGAACAAACTATGAACAAAACATTTATTGCACTATTTAATATTTGTTAATGTTAGTTAATAAAAATACAGTTGTTCATTGTTAATTCAAGTTAGTATAAATCTAAGAAATCTATTAATTGAATTAATCATATAAATCTTACAAATCTGGGGTGATTAAGTCGAGAGAAAGAGATCTAGGTGCACCTAATCAGAGGAGCAAAAAAGAAGAAGTGAAGAAGAAGTGTTCAGTATGGGGGGCACATCTGCATCAATGCATGACTACTTAGGAATAGATTAATGATATCAACCCCCAAGGCACAGGCTGTACAGGATATAACAGTTTGGACATAGGTCTCTAGAGACCCAAACATTTGAA
>VONZ01002947.1:0-32633 GCA_012976165.1 Labeo catla | reverse complement strand
AACCACTGCAGTAATGTTCTCTGGACTCTCTAGATCAATAATTATTAAAAAAATGTTGAATTTTGTCCTTTAGTTAGCTGTAATGGGGCCATTTACAAAAGAGGCGTGGCCACATATACCCAAAAGCTTATAAAACCAAAACGAAAACTCAAAACTTTACGAAAATTGGTGATAACATGTATCAGATGATTCTTAACAAGCATGCAAAGTTTCATGGAGATTGGAGCATAGGTGGCACAATAACAGTTAAAAAGGCTTTAAAAAGAAGATTTCTATGGTAAATGGCCTCAAATTGTTAAAAAATGCTCATTTATTCACACAAACACTAGATCTTACACTTACATCTGTATGATATATCGTCTCATTCTGAACAAATTTGCATACCACCTCAAAGGCCTTAAATGCTCGAACCCCGTTAATTGCTGCTTGCAGCTATATTTAGGGGTTCGAGCGCGTAGCGCTGAAACCCTATTGTAATTGTTAGGATTTTTTTTATTATTATTATTATTATTATTATTATTATTATTATTATTCTTCCCTAGAACTGATCGTGCAGCCCAAACCGTAAGGCCTAGAGAGCTGAAACTTGGTCAGAAGGTAGTAGTCCCCCTCGCTACTCAGGCGCAAAGAACCGCCCCAATCGGCCTAAAGGTGGCGCTACAGCGCAAAAAACTAACTTTTTTTACATTTTTGGCCCTAGCTCGTACATTTTTTGTCGTAGACTCAAAAAATTTACATCGTTGCAATCCTTGGGTCAATACGCACAAAAGTGCACTGGCGCAGATTTTTCGTACTAAGCCCGGTTTTTCCGCAAAATGGCCGAATGTCCGAAACCTACTTTTGCGAACTAGTCCTAGGTTTTTCGCCCGATCGGAACCAAACCAGTGCAGAAATGTTCTCTGGACACTGACTATCAATAATTATCAAAAAAAAGTTGAAATTTTGACTCATCGTTGCGAAGGGGCCCCAAAAAGTTTGTCAGGTGGAGGACCATTTTTACTAAAATGGCTATAACTCAGGAACCAAATGGCATATCATTACGAAACTTGACACACTTATGTACAAGCTCAATCTTTGGTCAAATAAAAAAAATTGCACAGCTCTGCCACTTGGTGGCGCTAAAAGCCTGAAAAACAATAAAATGACTATAATTATGCAATCGTTAGTCCGATCGACCTGAAAATTGGTATGCAGTGTCTCTGTCCAATGTGCCATAAGGGTCTATGAGGACATTGGCGTATCTCAAAAAACATGGCTGCCATCGGCCAATGAAGTTTGAGCACCCATTAGACAAGGTTAACGAAGGTCAATCGGAACGAAACTCACTGGGCATGTTCGACTCATGGCCCTAAAGGTCTGTAAGAATTTTGAAAGAAATCGCCCACTAGTTGGCGCTAACGACTTTTTTGCCTCTCTAACATGCCTCACTCGCGTGGCGTTTCACACATCCACACAATATGCATATCATTTGATAGATCTCCACATGCTGAGCAACTTTGCCTCAAGAACCATTGCTGTCAATCAAATCATTCAATAATTATTCACAAATATGTGAAAAACCTACTTTTGCGAACTAGTCCTAGGTTTTTCGCTCATTCTCGATCAAACCACTGCAGCGCAGTTCTCCAGACTCTCTAGATCAATAATTATCAAAAAAATGTGGAATTTTGTCCTTTGGGTAGCTATAACGGGGTCATTTAGAAAAGGGGCGTGGCCACATATACCCAAAAGCCTATCAAACCTAAACAAAAACTCAAAACTTTACAAAAGTTGGAGAAAACATGTGTCAGATGACTGTTAACAAGCATGTAAAATTTCATGGAGATGGGACCATAGGTGGCGCTATGACAGTTAAAAAGGCTTCAACAACACGAAATTTCAAAAGTAAATTGCCTTAAATTGCTATAACATGCTCATATAATCACAGAAACACTAGAACTTCATACCATATAATAGATCTGCTCATGCTGAGCAACTTTGCCTCAAGAACCATTGCTGTCAATCAAGTCGTTTATTACATATTCACAAATATGTGAAAAACCCACTTTTGCGAACTAGTCCTAGGTTATTCACTCGATCTCGATCAAACCACTGCAGCACAGTTCTCCAGACTCCCTAGATCAATAATTATTAAAAAAAAGTTAAACTTTTGACTCACAGTCGCAAAGGGGCGCCAAAACGTTCAAAAGAGGCGGGGCCACTTTTAGTAAAAAGGCTATAACTTTGGAACAGAATGACATATCATCACCAAACTCAGAACACTTATGTAAAAGCTCAGCCTTTGGTCAACTCCAAAAAATTGCGGAGCTTGACCACTTGGGGGCGCTATAATAGAGAAAAAATATAAAAATGGCTATAACGTCGCAACCGTCAGTCCAATCAACCTGAAAAATGGTATGCAGTGTCTCTGTCCAATGTGCCATAAGGGTCTATGAGAACATTGGCGTATCTCAAAAAACATGGCCGACATCGACCTATGAATTTTGAGCACCTATTAGACAAGGTTAACTGAGGCCGATCGGAACAAAACTCACTGGGCATGTTCGACTCATGGTCCTAAAGGTCTGTAAGAATTTTAAAAGAAATCGGCCACTAGTTGGCGCTAACAAATTTCTTGCCTCTGTAATCACGTGGTGTTTCACACATCCACACAATATGCATATCACTTGATAGATCTCCTCATGATGAACAACTTTGCCTCAAGAACCATTGCTGTCAATCAAACCGTTCATTAATTATTCACAAATATGTGAAAAACCTACTTTTGCTAACTAGTCCTAGGTTTTTCACTCAATCTCGATCAAACCACTGCAGTAATGTTCTCTGGACTCTCTAGATCAATAATTATCAAAAACATGTTGAATTTTGTCCTTTGGTTAGCTATAACGGGGTCATTTACAAAAGGGGAGTGTCCACATATATCCAAAAGCCTATAAAACCTAAACAAAAACTCAAAACGTTATGAAAATTGGAGCAATCATGTGTCAGATGATTCTTAACAAGCATGCAAAGGTTCATGGAGATCGGAGCATAGGTGGCGCTATAACAGTTAAAAAGCCTTTAAAAACAAGATTTCTATGGTAAATGGCCTCAAATTGTTAAAAAATGCTCATCTATTCACACAAACACTCGATCTTACACTTCTGTCTGTATGATATATCACCTCATTCTGAACAAATTTGCATACCACCTCAAAGGCCTTAAATGCTCGAACCCCGGTAATTGCTGCTTGCAGCTATATTATCTATTTGTAATTGATATGATAATTTTTTTTTTCCCCTAAAACTGAATGGGCAGCCCAAACCGTAAGGCCTAGAGACTTGAAACTTGGCCAGAAGGTAGAGCTCCCTGTGGGGACATTCTGACAAAGACTGAGCCTAATCGGCCTAAAGGTGGCGCTACAGCGCAAAAAACTAAAATTTAACAGTTTATTGGCCTAAGCTCGTAAACCGTTTGTCGTAGACTCAAAAACTTTACATCGTTGCGTTCCTTCGGTCAGCCCGAACGAAAGTGGAGTGCGAAATTTTTGAGCTGCGACGCACGGTTGACCCCGAAAAATGGACGTGAATCCGAAACCTACTTTTGCGAACTAGTCCAAGGTTTTTCACCCAATCGGAACCAAACCAGTCCAGAAATATTCTCTGGACACTGAATATCAATAATTATCAAAAAAAAGTTGAACTTTTCACTCACGGTCACAAAGGGCCACCAAAACGTTCCAAAGTGACGGGGCCACTTTTACTAAAATGGCTATAACTTTTGAAAGGAATGAGATATCTTCACCAAACTTGGTACACATATGTATAAGCTTAATCTTTGGTCAAATCAAAAAAATTGTGGAGCTTGACCACTTGGTGGCGCTATAAAACTGAAAAAACATATTATTGGCTATAAATACACCGCCGTTAGTCCAATTGACTTGAAAATTGGTATGCAGTCTCTTGGACCAAAGGGGCACAGGTGTCTATGAGGACATTGGCTTATCTCAAAAAACATGGCCGCCATTGGCCAATGAAGTTTGAGCACCTGTTTGACAAGGTTAACGGAGGTCGATTGGAACGAAACTCGGTGGGCATGTTCGACTCATGGCCCTAAAGGTCTGTAAGAATTTTGAAAGAAATCGGCCACTAGTTGGCGCTAACAACTTTTTTGGATCTGTAATCGCGTGGCATTTCACACATCTACACAACAAGCATATCATTTGATAGATCTCCTCATGCCGAGAAGCTTTGCCTCAAGAACCATTGCTGTCAATCAAATCGTTCATTAATTATTCACAAATATGTTAAAAACCTACTTTTGCGAACTAGTCCTAGGTTTTTTGCTCAATCTCGATCAAACCACTGCAGTAATATTCTCTGGACTCTCTAGATCAATAATTATCAAAAAAAATGTTGATTTTTTTCCTTTGATTAGCTATAACTGGGTTAATTTACAAAGGGGCGTGGCCACATATACCCAAAAGCCTATAAAACCAAAACGAAAACTCAAAACTTTACAAAAATTGGTGAAAACATGTGTCAGATGATTCTTAACAAGCATGCAAAGTTTCATGGAGATCGGAGCATAGGTGGCGCTATAACAGCTAAAAAGGCTTTAAAAACAAGATTTCTATGGTAAATGGCCTCAAATTGGTAAAAAATGCTCATCTATTCACACAAACACTAGATCTTACACTTACATCTGTATGATATATCCCCTCATTCTGAACAACTTTGCATACCACCTAAAAGGCCTTAATGCTCGAACCCCGGTAATTGCTGCTTGCAGCTATATTATCTATTTGTAATTGATAGGATAATTTTTTTTTCCCCTAAAACTGAATGGGCAGCCCAAACCGTAAGGCCTAGAGACTTGAAACTTGGCCAGAAGGTAGAGCTCCCCGTGGGGACATTCTGACAAAGACTGAGCCTAATCGGCCTAAAGGTGGCGCTACAGCGCAAAAAACTAAAATTTATCAGTTTATTGGCCTAAGCTCGTAAACCGTTTGTCATAGACTCAAAAACTTTACATCATTGCGTTCCTTGGGTCAGCCCGAACAAAAGTGGAGTGCGAAATTTTTGAGCTGCGACGCACGGTTGACCCCGAAAAATGGACATGAATCCGAAACCTACTTTTGCGAACTAGTCCTAGGTTTTTCACCCAATCGGAACCAAACCAGTGCAGAAATATTCTCTGAACACTGAATATCAATAATTATCAAAAAAAAGTTGAACTTTTCACTCACGGTCACAAAGGGCCACCAAAACGTTCCAAAGTGACGGGGCCACTTTTACTAAAATGGCTATAACTTTTGAAAGGAATGAGATATCTTCACCAAACTTGGTACACATATGTAAAAGCTTAATCTTTGGTCAAATCAAAAAAATTGCGGAGCTTGACTACTTGGTGGCGCTATAAAACTGAAAAAACATATTATTGGCTATAAATACACCGCCGTTAGTCCGATTGACTTGAAAATTGGTATGCAGTCTCTTGGACCAAAGGGGCACAAGTGTCTATGAGGACATTGGCGTATCTCAAAAAACATGGCCGCCATTGGCCAATGAAGTTTGAGCACCTATTAGACAAGGTTAACGAAGGTCAATCGGAACGAAACTCGGTGGGCATGTTCAACTCATGGCCCTAAAGGTCTGTAAGAATTTTGAAACAAATCGGCCACTAGTTGGCGCTAACGAATTCTATGGCTCTGTAATCACGTGGTGTTTCACACATCCACACAATATGCATATCATTTGATAGATCTCCTCATGATGAACAACTTTGCCTCAAGAACAATTGCTGTCAATCAAACCGTTCATTAATTATTCACAAATATGTGAAGAACCTACTTTTGCGAACTAGTCCTAGGTTTTTTGCTCAATCTCGATCAAACCACTGCAGTAATATTCTCTGGACTCTCTAGATCAATAATTATCAAAAAAAATGTTGATTTTTTTCCTTTGGTTAGCTATAACTGGGTTAATTTACAAAAGGGGCGTGGCCACATATACCCAAAAGCCTATAAAACCAAAACGAAAACTCAAAACTTTACAAAAATTGGTGAAAACATGTGTCAGATGATTCTTAACAAGCATGCAAAGTTTCATGGAGATCGGAGCATAGGTGGCGCTATAACAGCTAAAAAGGCTTCAAATACACAAGCTGTGTATGATAAATGGTTTCAAATAGCTACATAAATGTTCATATATTCACACAAACACTAAATCTTAATATCAATATTTCTATGGTAAATGGCCTCAAATTGTTAAAAAATGCTCATCTATTCACACAAATACTAGATCTTACACTTACATCTGTATGATATATCCCCTCATTCTGAACAACTTTGCATACCACCTAAAAGGCCTTAATGCTCGAACCCCGGTAATTGCTGCTTGCAGCTATATTTAGGGGTTCGAGCACGCAGTGCTGAAACCCTATTGTAATTGTCAGGATTATTATTATTATTCTTTTCCGCTAAAACTGATCGTGCAGACCAAACCGTAAGGCCTAGAGAGCTGAAACTTGGCCAGAAGGTAGAGCTCCCTGAGGGGACGTGCTGACAAAGACTCACCCCAATCGGCCTATAGGTGGCGCTACAGCGAACAAAATTGTGAAATCGATCATAACTCCTAAACCGTTTGTCGAACACTGAAGTGTCTTATATCATTGGAATCCTTGGCTCAATCAAAACAAAATGGCTATCTCCGATTTCATTTCCGGTATGCAAATTTTTCCGCCATTTTGAAATTTGTTAAAAACCTACTTTTGCGCACTAGTCCTAGGTTTTTCGACCAATCGGAACCAAACCAGTGCAGAAATGTTCTCTGGAGAGTGAAGATCAATAATTATCAAAAAAAAGTTGAAATTTTGACTCACGATCGCAAAGGGGCGCCAAACCGTTCGAAAGAGGCGGGGCCATTTTTACTAAAATGGCTATAACTTTTGAACGGAATGACATATCATCACCAAACTCGGTAAACATATGTACAAGCTCAATCTTTGGTCAAATCAAAACAATTGCGGGGCTTGACCACTTGGTGGCGCTATAAGGGGGAAAAAACATAAAATTGACTATAACTATGCAATCGTTGGTCCGATCGACTTGAAAATTGGTATGCAGTGTCTCTGTCCAATGTGCCATAAGGGTCTATGAGGACATTGGCGTATCTCAAAAAACATGGCTGCCATCAGCCAATGAAATTTGAGCACCTATTAGACAAGGTTAACAGAGGCCGATCGGAACGAACCTCACTGGGCATGTTCGACTCATGGCCCTAAAGGTCTGTAAGAATTTTGAAAGAAATCGGCCACTAGTTGGTGCTAACGAGTTTTCTTGCCTCTGTAATCACGTGGGGTTTCACACATCCACACAATATGCATATCATTTCATAGATCTCCTCATGATGAACAACTTTGCCTCAAGAACCATTGCTGTCAATCAAATCGCTCATTAAATATTCACAAATATGTGAAAGACCTACTTTTGCGAACTAGTCCTAGGTTTTTTGCCCAATCTCTATCACACCACTGCAGTAATATTCTCTGGACTCTCTAGATCAATAATTATCAAAAAAAATGTTGAATTTTGTCCTTCGGTTAGCTGTAACGGGGTCATTTACAAAATGGGCGTGGCCACATATACCCAAAAGCCTATAAAACCTAAACGAAAACTCAAAACTTTACAAAAATTGGTGAGAACATGTGTCAGACGACTCTTAACAAGCATGCAAGGATTTGTGAATATCGGACCATAGGTGGCGCTATAACAGTTAAAAAGGCTTCAAAAACACAAGCTGTGTATGGTAAATGGCTTCAAATGGCTAAATACATGCTCATATATTCACACAAACACTAGATCTTCATATCATTTGATAGATTTTCTCATCCTGAACAACTTTGCCTCAAGAACTATTGTTGTCATTGAAGTCGTTCATTAAATATTCCCAAATATGTGAAAAACCTACTTTTGCGAACTAGTCCTAGGTTTTTTGCTCAATCTCGATCAGAGCACTGCAGTAATATTCTCTGGACTCTCTAGATCAATAATTATCAAAAAAATGTGGAATTTTTTCCTTCGGTTAGCTATAACGGGGTCATTTACAAAAGGGGTGGGACCAAAATCACTCAAAAGCCTATAAAACCTAAACAAAAACTAAAACTTTACAAAAGTTGGAGAAAACATGTGTCAGATGACTCTTAACAAGCATGTAAAATTTCATGGAGATCGGACCATAGGTGGCGCTATGACAGTTAAAAAGGCTTCAACAACACAAAATTTCAAAAGTTAATTGCCTTAAATTGCTATAACATGCTCATATAATCACAGAAACACTAGAACTTCATACCATATGATAGATCTCCTCATGCGGAGCAACTTTGCCTCAAGAACCATTGCTGTCAATCAAGTCGTTTATTACATATTCACAAATATGTGAAAAACCCACTTTTGCGAACTAGTCTTAGGTTATTCATTCGATCTCGATCAAACCACTGCAGCACAGTTCTCCAGACTCCCTAGATCAATAATTATCAAAAAAAAGTTAAACTTTTGACTCACAGTCGCAAAGGGGCGCCAAAACGTTCGAAAGAGGCGGGGCCACTTTCAATAAAATGGCTATAACTTTGGAACAGAATGACATATCATCACCAAACTCAGAACACATATGTAAAAGCTCAGTCTTTGGTAAAATCCAAAAAATTGCGGAGCTTGACCACTTGGTGGCGCTATAATAGAGAAAAAACATAAAAATGGCTATAACTTCGCAACCGTCAGTCAAATCAACCTGAAAATTGGTATGCTGTGCCTCTGTCCAATGTGCCATAAGGGTCTATGAGAACATTTGCGTATCTCAAAAAACATGGCCGCCATCGACCAATGAAATTTGAGCACCTATTAGACAAGGTTAACAAAGGCCAATCGGAACAAAACTCACTGGGCATGTTCGACTCATGGCCCTAAAGGTCTGTAAGAATTTTGAAAGAAATCGGCCACTAGTTGGCGCTAACGAGTTTTATGGCTCTGTAATCACGTGGTGTTTCACAAATCCACACAATATGCATATCATTTGATAGATCTCCTCATGATGAACAACTTTGCCTCAAGACCCATTGCTGTCACTCAAATCATTCATTAAATATTCACAAATATGTTAAAACCCTACTTTTGCGAACTAGTCCTAGGTTTTTCGCTCAATCTCAATCAAACCACTGCAGTAATATTCTCTGGACTTTCTAGATCAATAATTATCAAAAAAATGTTGAATTTTGTCCTTCGGTTAGCTATAACGGCATCATTTACAAAAGGAGCGTGGCCACATATACCCAAAAGCCTATCAAACCAAAACGAAAACTCAAAACGTTACGAAAATTGGAGAAAACATGTGTCAGATGATTCTTAACAAGCATGCAAAGTTTCATGGAGATCGGAGCATAGATGGTGCTATAACTGTTAAAAAGGCTTTAAAAACAAGATTTCTATGGTAAATGGCCTCAAATTGTTAAAAAATTCATCTATTCACACAAACACTAGATCTTACACATATATCTGTATGATATATCCCCTCATTCTGAACAAATTTGCATACCACCTCAAAGGCCTTAAATGCTCGAACCCCGGTAATTGCTGCTTGCAGCTATATTTATTATTAGGGGTTCGAGCGCGTAGCGCTGAAACCCTATTGTAATTGTTAGGATTTTTTTAGGGGTTCGAGTGCGTAGCACTGAAACCCTATTGTAATTGTAAGGATTTTTTTTATTATTATTATTATTATTATTATTATTATTATTTTCCGCTAAAACTGATCGTGCAGACCAAACCGTAAGGACTAGAGAGCTGAAACTTGGGCAAAAGGTAGAGCTCCCCGTGGGGACGTTCTGACAAAGTCTCGCCCAAATCGGCCTAAAGGTGGTGCTACAGCGCAAAAAACAAAATTTTTTTACATTTTTGGCCCTAGCTCGTACAATTTTTGTCGTAGACTCAAAAATTTTACATTGTTGCAATCCTTGGGTCAATACGCACAAAAGTGCACAGGTGCAATTTGGGCTCTAGGACGTACCGTTTTTCCGCAAAATGGCCGAATGTCCGAAACGTACTTTTGCGAACTAGTCCTAGGTTTTTCACCCGATCGGAACCAAACCAGTGCAGAAATGTTCTCTGGACACTGAATATGAATAATTATCAAAAAAAGTTGAAATTTTGACTCATTGTTGCGAAAGGGCCCCAAAAAGTTTGTCAGGTGGAGGGCCATTTTTACTAAAATGGCTATAACTCATGAACCAAATGAGATATCTTCACCAAACTCGGTACACATGTGTATAAGCACAATCTTTGGTCAAATAAAAAAAAATTGCTCAGCTCTGCCACTTGGTGGCGCTATAAGCCTGAAAAAACATAAAAATGACTATAACTATGCAATCGTTAGTCCGATCGCCTTGAAAATTGGTATGCAGTGTCTCTGTCCAATGTGCCATAAGGGCCTATGAGGACATTGGCGTATCTCAAAAAACATGGCTGCCATTGGCCAATGAAGTTTGAGCACCTATTAGACAAGGTTAACGGAGGTCAATCGGAATGAATCTCACTGGGCATGTTCGACTCATGGCCCTAAACGTCTGTAAGAATTTTGAAAGAAATCGGTCACTAGTTGGCGCTAACGAGTTTTATGGCTCTGTAATCACGTGGTGTTTCACACATCCCCACAATATGCATATCATTTGATAGATCTCCTCATGATGAACAACTTTGCCTCAAGAACCATTGCTGTCAATCAAACCGTTCATTAATTATTCACAAATATGTGAAGAACCTACTTTTGCGAACTAGGCCTAGGTTTTTTGCTCAATCTCGATCAAACCACTGCAGCGCAGTTCTCCAGACTCTCTAGATCAATAATTATCAAAAAAATGTGGAATTTTGTCCTTTGGGTAGCTATAACGGGGTCATTTAGAAAAGGGGCGTGGTCACATACACCCAAAAGCCTATCAAACCTAAACAAACACTCAAAACTTTACAAAAGTTGGAGAAAACATGTGTCAGATGACTCTTAACAAGCATGCAAAGTTTCGTGAAGATCGGACCATAGGTGGCGCTATAACAGTTAAAAGGCTTCAAAAACACAAGGTGTGTATGGTAAATGGCTTCAAATGGCTAAATACATGCTCAAATATTCACACAAACACTAGATCTTCATATCATTTGATAGATCTCCTCATGATGAACACCTTTGCCTCAAGCACCATTGCTGTCAATCAAACCGTTCATTAATTATTCACAAATATCTTAAAAACCTACTTTTGCGAACTAGTCCTAGGTTTTTTGCTTAATCTCGATCAAAATACTGCAGTAATATTCTCTGGACTCTCTAGATCAATAATTATCAACAAAATGTTGAATTTTGTCCTTCGGTTAACTATAACAGGGTCATTTACAACAGGGGCGTGGCCACATATACCCAAAAGCCTATCAAAACTAAAGAAAACCTCAAAACGTTACGAAAATTGGTGAAAACATGTGTCAGATGATTCTTAACAAGCATGCAAAGTTTCGCGAAGATCGGACCATAGGTGGCGCTATAACAGTTAAAAAGGCTTCAAAAACACAAGCTGTGTATGGTAAATGGCAAATGACAAACTGTTCATTGCTTAAGTCTTTTAAAAACATATATTCATTTAAACAAAATAAAAAAAAAAAAAACATTCAATAAAGGAGACAGTGTCTCACTTCATTAAGACTTGTTTGACTATTGAAATTTCCTGAATGAATGATTTAATGACATACCTTTTTTTTTAAACGGGCAGTTGTCGCCACCTCCTGGCGGAAGAGGATAAGCGTGACAATAGATACACGTGTTAAAATACTTTCGTTTTTATCGCTACTGTAGACAATAAGTGTTTATGCCCAAACTATAAACTTTTATCCCAGTACTTCTATTATTTAAATATCTGTAACACAGAAATAATCATTATAATGTGGTTGAAAAGACTGTTTGTGTTGCTCTTTCTGCGTTCACATTTACTCCGATCTTCTGATTCATTAACATGGCAGCGACAAAACCTGCTTTTCACGCTCCACTGACACTGGCGATGTGAAACAGTCCTAATAGACAAAGATAACGTGTTGTCATTTAGGAATAAGATCGCTTGGGTGTTTGAATCGACACCTCAATATTTTAAGGATTAATAGTGCAGCTCTAATGTAAACACGGCAAAATGTTGTGGGAGGATACTGTCACGAGATCTCGCGAAATCCGACTGGTCTCGTCACATCCCTACCATTTAGATAGCCACTTAATAATAAGATCATGATCTACTGTACCCGAGTCTATAAAACCTAAAAGAAAAGAAAATTTCCCAAACCTAAGTCAAATCATCATCATATGATTCTAAACCAGCCTGCATTTTAAAGACATCAGGCAAAAAAAGGCAATGTAACAGTTATAAAGCTCAAAAACTATGCATCTCTCTTTAAAATGTCATGAAATTACAACTATAACCACTAGATGGCAGTAGAAGACCACTAATGGCTCATTGAAATGAACAGTGCTATTCACAGATTTTCCATTTATTTCAATTCATGCAAAGACTAAATCACTGTTATAACATTTCAAATCACATTTAGTCAAAGTTTAACACTTCATTTAAACACATATATCATATTTGACAATAATACAAGATTATGATTACAGTGAAACCTGAAAATTATATATAAAATCTTAAAAAGAATTGCACTAAACATTTTGTCACCTACCATTTAATACACAAATCTCTTATGTGCAACAAAATGTGTGCAGTAATGCTTAATGAACATTAATGTAACAGTTTAACTATTTAATTTCTTTTTGTGAGTGTATTCTCCATCATGGATGTGGCCACATAATAAGATGATCATGAGCTACTGTACCCAAAAGTCTATAAAACCTAAAAGAAAACAAAATTTCACAAACCTAAGTAAAATCATCATCATACGATTTTAAACAAACATACATTTCATAGACGTTAGGCAAAAAAGGCCATGTAACAGTTATAAAGCTTAAAAGTAATGGATCTCTCTTTAAAACGTGAAATTGCAACTATAACCCCTAGATGGCAGTAGAAGACCACTAATGGGTCACTGAAATGACTAGAACAGTGCATTTTCATGGTTTCAAGCTTTAATTTCATACAAAGATGATACTAAATCAATGTTATATCATTTCAAATCACATTTAGTAAAACTTTACCACTTCATTTATACAGATGTATTACATTTGACAATTATGCAAGATTATGATTACAGGGAAACCTGAAAATGATATATAAACTCTTAAAAACATAAGACTTACAGTAAGCATTTTGTCACCTACTATTTATGACCGAAATCTCTTATGTGCAACAAAATGTGTGTGTGTGTGTGTGTGAGTAATAATGCTTAATGAACTTTAATATAATAGTTTAACTATTTCATATTCTGTGTTTGTGATTGTATTGTCCATCATAGATGTGCTGTAGTGTTAGCCATATATTTTGGGTTGGACTACATCCTAAAACCATAGCAACCATAGAATCGGATCATAGGTGGCGCTATAACAGTTAAAAAGGCTTCAAAAACACAACATTTCTATTGTAATTGGCCTCGAATTGCTAACAAATGCTCATTTTTTCACACAAACACTAGATCTTCATACCATATGATAGATCTCCTCATTCTCAACAATTTTTTGTCTAAGACCATTGCTGTCACTCCAACTGTTCTTTAAATATGTTCTTTAAATGTACTGTACCCAAAAGCCTAACATTTTTAAAAGAAAGCTTGCAACGTCTCAAAACTGTGACAAAAATGACAAATAATCTCATTCTAAACAAATATGCAAAATTTAAGAGACTGGGCAAAAATAACACTATAATAGTTATGATGTTTAAAATCTCAGTGTTTGTATGAGACATTGCATGAAATTGCAATAATAACCACTAAATGTCAGTAGAAGACCACTAATGGGCTTATTCAGCTGAAGACAACTGCTTTTAATAGGTTTGATGATCGATTAACACTTATAAAATCACTGTTATAACATTTAAAATCACATTTAGGCAAAGGTTACAATTTTGTTCATACAGACATATCAGTTTTTTACAATTATGCCACATTATGATTACAGTGAAATCTGAAAAAGACACAAACTGTTACAAAGAGAATACTTGCAAGTAAAATTGTTGGCGCATATCATTTATTTCAAATATCTGTACAAGAAAATGTGTATGCATGTATGTCTCTGTGTGTGTAAACATGTTTATTCAGTATTAATATATTAGTTTAAACTTTTTGTTTCTGTGTGTGTATTCCTGTGAGCATATTCTCCATTTTGGATGTGTTTTACTGTCAGCCATGAATCCAGGTTGGCCTAGACCCTAAGCATACCACCTTAAAGACCCTAAAATGCTCGAACCCCGATAATTGCTGCTTGCAGCTATATTATCTATTTGTAATTGTTAGGATATTTTTTTTTTCCCATAAAACTGAATGGGCAGCCCAAACCGTAAGGCCTAGAGACTTGAAACTTGGCCAGAAGGTAGAACTCCCTGTGGGGACATTCTGACAAAGACTGAGCCTAATCGGCCTAAAGGTGGCGCTACAGCGCAAAAAACTAAAATGTATCAGTTTATTGGCCTAAGCTCGTAAACCGATTGTCGTAGACTCAAAAACTTTACATCGTTGCGTTCCTTGGGTCAGCCGGAACAAAAGTGGAGTGTGAAATTTTTGAGCTGCGACGCACGGTTGACCCCGAAAAATGGACGTGAATTCGAAACCTACTTTTGCGAACTAGTCCTAGGTTTTTCACCCAATCGGAACCAAACCAGTGCAGAAATATTCTCTGCACACTGAATATCAATAATTATCAAAAAAAAGTTGAACTTTTCACTCACGGTCACAAAGGGCCACCAAAACGTTCCAAAGTGACGGGGCCACTTTTACTAAAATGGCTATAACTTTTGAAAGGAATGAGATATCTTCACCAAACTTTGTACACATATGTATAAGCTTAATCTTTGGTCAAATCAAAAAAATTGCGGAGCTTGACCACTTGGTGGCGCTATAAAACTGAAAAAACATATTATTGGCTATACATGCACCGCCGTTAGTCCGATTGACTTGAAAATTGGTATGCAGTCTCTTGGACCAAAGGGGCACAAGTGTCTATGAGGACATTGGTGTATCTCAAAAAACATGGCCGCCATTGGCCAATGAAGTTTGAGCACCTGTTTGACAAGGTTAACGGAGGTCGATTGGAACGAAACTCACTGGGCATGTTCGACTCATGGCCGTAAAGGTCTGTAAGAATTTTGAAACAAATCGGCCAATAGTTGTCGCTAACAAGATTTTTTGCCTCTGTAATCACGTGGTGTTTCACACATCCACACAATATGCATATCATTGGATAGATCTCCTCATGATGAACAACTTTGCCTCAAGAACCATTGCTGTCAATCAAATCGTTCATTAATTATTCACAATTATGTGAAAAACCTACTTTTGCGAACTAGTCCTAGGTTTTTTGCTCAATCTTGATCAGACCACTGCAGCACAATTCTCTGGACTCTCTAGATCAATAATCATCAAAAAAATGTGAAATTTTGTCATTTGGTTAGCCATAACGGGGTCATTTACAAAAGGGGCGTGGCCAAAAATACCCAAAAGCTTATAAAACCTAAACGAAAACTCAAAACTTTACAAAAATTGGTGAGAACATGTGACAGATGACTCTGAATAAGCATACAAAGTTTTGTGAAGATCGGACCATAGGTGGCGCTATAACAGTTAAAAAGGCTTCAAAAACACAAGCTGTGTATGGTAAATGGCTTCAAACGGCTAAATATATGCACTTATATTTACACAAACACTAGATCTTCATATCATTTGATAGATGTCCTCATGATGAACAACTTTGCCTCAAAAACCATTGCTGTCAACCAAATCGCTCATTAAATATTCACAAATATGTGAAAAACCTACTTTTGCGAACTAGTTCTAGGTTTTTTGCTCAATCTCGATCAAACCATTGCAGTAATATTCTCTGGACACTCTAGATCAATAATTATCAAAAAAATGTTGAATTTTGTCCTTTGGTTAGCTGTAATGGGGTATTTACAATAGGGCGTGGCCACATATACCCAAAAGCTTATAAAACCAAAACGAAAAATCAAAATGTTACAAAAATTGGAGAAAACCTGTGTCAGATGATTCTTAAGAAGCATGCAAAGTTTAATGGAGATCAGAGCATAGGTGGCGCTATAACAGTTAAAAAGGCTTTAAAAACAGGACTTCTATGGTAAATGGCCTCAAATTGTTAAAAAATGCTCATCTATTCACACAGACACTAGATCTGACACTTACATCTTTATGATATATCCCCTCATTCTGAACAACTTTGCATACCACCTGAAAGGCCTTATATGCTCGAACCCCGGTAATTGCTGCTTGCAGCTATATTTATTATTATTATTATTATTATTATTATTTTCCGCTAAAACTGATCGTGCAGACCAAACCGTAAGGCCTAGAGAGCTGAAACTTGGGCAAAAGGTAGAGCTCCCCGTGGGGACGTTCTGACAAAGTCTCGCCCAAATCGGCCTAAAGGTGGTGCTACAGCGCAAAAAACAAAAATTTTTTACATTTTTGGCCCTAGCTCGTACAATTTTTGTCGTAGACTCAAAAACTTTACATTGTTGCAATCCTTGGGTCAATACGCACAAAAGTGCACAGGTGCAATTTGGGCTCTAGGACGTACCGTTTTTCCGCAAAATGGCCGAATGTCCGAAACCTACTTTTGCGAACTAGTCCTAGGTTTTTCACCCGATCGGAACCAAACCAGTGCAGAAATGTTCTCTGGACACTGAATATGAATAATTATCAAAAAAAGTTGAAATTTTGACTCATCGTTGCGAAAGGGCCCCAAAAAGTTTGTCAGGTGGAGGGCCATTTTTACTAAAATGGCTATAACTCATGAACCAAATGAGATATCTTCACCAAACTCGGTACACATGTGTATAAGCACAATCTTTGGTCAAATAAAAAAAAATTGCTCAGCTCTGCCACTTGGTGGCGCTATAAGCCTGAAAAAACATAAAAATGACTATAACTATGCAATCGTTAGTCCGATCGACTTGAAAATTGGTATGCAGTGTCTCTGTCCAATGTGCCATAAGGGCCTATGAGGACATTGGCGTATCTCAAAAAACATGGCTGCCATTGGCCAATGAAGTTTGAGCACCTATTAGACAAGGTTAACGAAGGTCAATCGGAATGAATCTCACTGGGCATGTTCGACTCATGGCCCTAAACGTCTGTAAGAATTTTGAAAGAAATCGGTCACTAGTTGGCGCTAACGAGTTTTATGGCTCTGTAATCACGTGGTGTTTCACACATCCACACAATATGCATATCATTTGATAGATCTCCTCATGATGAACAACTTTGCCTCAAGAACCATTGCTGTCAATCAAACCGTTCATTAATTATTCACAAATATGTGAAGAACCTACTTTTGCGAACTAGTCCTAGGTTTTTTGCTCAATCTCGATCAAACCACTGCAGCGCAGTTCTCCAGACTCTCTAGATCAATAATTATCAAAAAAATGTGGAATTTTGTCCTTTGGGTAGCTATAACGGGGTCATTTAGAAAAGGGGCGTGGTCACATATACCCAAAAGCCTATCAACCCTAAACAAACACTCAAAACTTTACAAAAGTTGGAGAAAACATGTGTCAGATGACTCTTAACAAGCATGCAAAGTTTCGTGAAGATCGGACCATAGGTGGCGCTATAACAGTTAAAAAGGCTTCAAAAACACAAGGTGTGTATGGTAAATGGCTTCAAATGGCTAAATACATGCTCAAATATTCACACAAACACTAGATCTTCATATCATTTGATAGATCTCCTCATGATGAACACCTTTGCCTCAAGAACCATTGCTGTCAATCAAACCGTTCATTAATTATTCACAAATATCTTAAAACCCTACTTTTGCGAACTAGTCCTAGGTTTTTTGCTTAATCTCGATCAAACTACTGCAGTAATATTCTCTGGACTCTCTAGATCAATAATTATCAACAAAATGTTGAATTTTGTCCTTCGGTTAACTATAACAGGGTCATTTACAACAGGGGCGTGGCCACATATACCCAAAAGCCTATCAAAACTAAAGAAAAACTCAAAACGTTACGAAAATTGGTGAAAACATGTGTCAGATGATTCTTAACAAGCATGCAAAGTTTCGCGAAGATCGGACCATAGGTGGCGCTATAACAGTTAAAAAGGCTTCAAAAACACAAGCTGTGTATGGTAAATGGCAAATGACAAACTGTTCATTGCTTAAGTCTTTTAAAAACATATATTCATTTAAACAAAATAAAAAAAAAAAAAACATTCAATAAAGGAGACAGTGTCTCACTTCATTAAGACTTGTTTGACTATTGAAATTTCCTGAATGAATGATTTAATGACATACCTTTTTTTTTTAAACGGGCAGTTGTCGCCACCTCCTGGCGGAAGAGGATAAGCGTGACAATAGATACACGTGTTAAAATACTTTCGTTTTTATCGCTACTGTAGACAATAAGTGTTTATGCCCAAACTATAAACTTTTATCCCAGTACTTCTATTATTTAAATATCTGTAACACAGAAATAATCATTATAATGTGGTTGAAAAGACTGTTTGTGTTGCTCTTTCTGCGTTCACATTTACTCCGATCTTCTGATTCATTAACATGGCAGCGACAAAACCTGCTTTTCACGCTCCACTGACACTGGCGATGTGAAACAGTCCTAATAGACAAAGATAACGTGTTGTCATTTAGGAATAAGATCGCTTGGGTGTTTGAATCGACACCTCAATATTTTAAGGATTAATAGTGCAGCTCTAATGTAAACACGGCAAAATGTTGTGGGAGGATACTGTCACGAGATCTCGCGAAATCCGACTGGTCTCGTCACATCCCTACCATTTAGATAGC
Source organism: Labeo catla (assembly GCA_012976165.1). NCBI lineage: Eukaryota > Metazoa > Chordata > Actinopteri > Cypriniformes > Cyprinidae > Labeo > Labeo catla. The sequence goes on along the minus strand of VONZ01002947.1, from coordinate 13,659 downwards.
CACTTAATAATAAGATCATGATCTACTGTACCCGAGTCTATAAAACCTAAAAGAAAAGAAAATTTCACAAACCTAAGTCAAATCATCATCATATGATTCTAAACAAGCCTGCATTTTAAAGACATCAGGCAAAAAAAGGCAATGTAACAGTTATAAAGCTCAAAAACTATGCATCGCTCTTTAAAATGTCATGAAATTACAACTATAACCACTAGATGGCAGTAGAAGACCACTAATGGCTCATTGAAATGAACAGTGCTATTCACAGATTTTCCATTTATTTCAATTCATGCAAAGACTAAATCACTGTTATAACATTTCAAATCACATTTAGTCAAAGTTTAACACTTCATTTAAACACATATATCATATTTGACAATAATACAAGATTATGATTACAGTGAAACCTGAAAATTATATATAAAATCTTAAAAAGACTTGCACTAAACATTTTGTCACCTACCATTTAATACACAAATCTCTTATGTGCAACAAAATGTGTGCAGTAATGCTTAATGAACATTAATGTAACAGTTTAACTATTTAATTTCTGTTTGTGAGTGTATTCTCCATCATGGATGTGGCCACATAATAAGATGATCATGAGCTACTGTACCCAAAAGTCTATAAAACCTAAAAGAAAACAAAATTTCACAAACCTAAGTAAAATCATCATCATACGATTTTAAACAAACATACATTTCATAGACATTAGGCAAAAAAGGCCATGTAACAGTTATAAAGCTTAAAAGTAATGGATCTCTCTTTAAAACGTGAAATTGCAACTATAACCACTAGATGGCAGTAGAAGACCACTAATGGGTCACTGAAATGACTAGAACAGTGCATTTTCATGGTTTCAAGCTTTAATTTCATACAAAGATGATACTAAATCGCTGTTATAACATTTCAAATCACATTTAGTAAAACTTTACCTCTTCATTTATACAGATGTATTACATTTGACAATTATGCAAGATTATGATTACAGTGAAACCTGAAAATGATATATAAACTCTTAAAAACATAAGACTTACAGTAAGCATTTTGTCTTCTACTATTTATGACCGAAATCTCTTATGTGCAACAAAATGTGTATGTGTGTGTGTGTGTGTGTAATAATGCTTAATGAACTTTAATATAATAGTTTAACTATTTCATATTCTGTGTTTGTGATTGTATTGTCCATCATAGATGTGCTGTAGTGTTAGCCATATAGTTTGGGTTGGACTACATCCTAAAACCATAGCAACCATAGCATCGGATCATAGGTGGCGCTATAACAGTTAAAAAGGCTTCAGAAACACAACATTTCTATTGTAATTGGCCTCGAATTGCTAAAAAATGCTCATTTTTTCACACAAACACTAGATCTTCATACCATATGATAGATCTCCTCATTCTCATCAATTTTTTGTCTAAGACCATTGCTGTCAATCCAACTGTTCTTTAAATATGTTCTTTAAATGTACTGTACCCAAAAGCCTAACATTTTTAAAAGAAAGCTTGCAACGTCTCAAAACTGTGACAAAAATGACAAATAATCTCATTCTAAACAAATATGCAAAATTTAAGAGAGACTGGGCAAAAATAACACTATAATAGTTATGATGTTTAAAATCTCAGTGTTTGTGTGAGACATTGCATGAAATTGCAATAATAACCACTAGATGTCAGTAGAAGACCACTAATGGGCTTATTCAGCTGAATACAACTGCTTTTAATAGGTTTGATGATCGATTAACACTTATAAAATCACTGTTATAACATTTAAAATCACATTTAGGCAAAGCTTACAATTTTGTTCATACAGACATATCAGTTTTTTACAATTATGCCAAATTATGATTACAGTGAAATCTGAAAAAGACACAAACTGTTACAAAGAGAATACTTGCAAGTAAAAGTGTTGGCCCATATCATTTATTTCAAATATCTGTACAAGAAAATGTGTATGCATGTATGTCTCTGTGTGTGTAAACATATTTATTCAGTATTAATATATTAGTTTAAACTTTTCGTTTCTGTGTGTGTATTTCTGTGAGCATATTGTCCATTTTGGATGTGTTTTACTGTCAGCCATGAATCCAGGTTGGCCTAGACCCTAAGCATACCACCTTAAAGACCTTAAAATGCTCGAACCCCGATAATTGCTGCTTGCAGCTATATTTATTATTATTATTATTATTATTTTCCGCTAAAACTGATCGTGCAGACTAAACTGTAAGGCCTAGAGAGCTGAAACTTGGGCAAAAGGTAGAGCGCCCCGTGGGGACGTTCTGACAAAGTCTCGCCCAAATCGGCCTAAAGGTGGCGCTACAGCACAAAAAACTAATTTTTTTTACATTTTTGGCCCTAGCTTGTACAATTTTTGTCGTAGACTCAAAAACTTTACATCGTTGCAATCCTTGGGTCAATACGCACAAAAGTGGACAGGTGCGATTTGTGCTCTAGGACGTACCGTTTTTCCGCAAAATGGCATTATATCTGAAACCTACTTTTGCGAACTAGTCCTAGGTTTTTCGCCCGATTGGAACCAAACCAGTGCAGAAATGTTCTCTGGACAGTGAATATCAATAATTATCAAAAAAAAGTTGAAATTTCGACTCATCATTGTGAAAGGGCCCCAAAAAGTTTGTCAGGTGGAGGGCCATTTTTACTAAAATGGCTATAACTCATGAACCAAATGAGATATCTTCACCAAACTTGGGAAACCTATGTACGAGTTCAATCTTTGGTCAAATAAAAAAAATTGTACAGTTCTACCACTTGGTGGCGCTATAAGCCTGAAAAAACATAAAAATGACTATAACTATGCAATCGTTTGTCCGATCGACCTGAAAATTGGTATGCAGTGTCCCTGTCCAATGTGCCATAAGGGTCTATAAGGACATTGGCGTATCTCAAAAAACATGGCCGCCATTGGCCAATGAAGTTTAAGCACCTATTAGACAAGGTTAACGAAGGTCAATCAGAACGAAACTCACTGGGCATGTTTGACTCATGGCCCTAAAGGTCTGTAAGAATTTTGAAACAAATCGGCCACTAGTTGGCGCTAACGAGTTTTTTGCCTCTGTAAGGTGCCTCACTCACGTGGTGTTTCACACATCCACACAATATGCATATCATTTGATAGATCTCCACATGCTGAGCAACTTTGCCTCAAGAACCATTGCTGTCAATCAAACCGTTCATTAATTATTCACAAATATGTGAAAAACCTACTTTTGCGAAGTAGTCCTAGGTTTTTCGGTCAATCTCGATCAAACCACTGCAGCGCAGTTCACCAGACTCTCTAGATCAATAATTATCAAAAAAATGTGGAATTTTGTCCTTTGGGTAGCTATAACGGGGTCATTTAGAAAAGGGGCGTGGCCACATATACCCAAAAGCCTATAAAACCTAAACAAAAACTCAAAACTTTACAAAAGTTGGTGAAAACATGTGTCAGATGACTTTTAAGAAGCATGTAAAATTTCATGGAGATTGGACCATAGGTGGCGCTATGACAGTTAAAAAGGCTTCAACAACACGAAATTTCAAAATTAAATTGCCTTAAATTGCTGTAACATGCTCATATAATCACAGAAACACTAAAACTTCATACCATATGATAGATCTCCTCATGCTGAGCAACTTTGCCTCAAGAACCACTGCTGTCAATCAAGTCGTTTATTACATATTCACAAATATGTGAAAAACCTACTTTTGCGAACTAGTCCTAGGTTATTCACTCAATCTCGATCAAACCAGTGCAGCACAGTTCTCCAGACTCCCTAGATCAATAATTATCAAAAAAAAGTTAAACTTTTGACTCACAGTCGCAAAGGGGCGCCAAAACGTTCAAAAGAGGCAGGGCCCCTTTTAGTAAAATGGCTATAACTTTGGAACAGAATGACATATCATCACCAAACTCGGAACATATATGTAAAATCTCAGCCTTTGGTCAAATCCAAAAAATTGCGGAGCTTGACCACTTGGTGGAGCTATAATAGAGAAAAAACATAAAAATGGCTATAACTTCGCAACCGTCAGTCCAATCAACCTGAAAATTGGTATGCAGTGTCTCTGTCCAATGTGCCATAAGGGTCTATAAGGACATTGGCGTATCTCAAAAAATATGGCCGCCATTGGCCAATGAAGTTTGAGCACCTATTAGACAAGGTTAACGAAGGTCAATCAGAACGAAACTCACTGGGCATGTTCGACTCATGGCCCTAAAGGTCTGTAAGAATTTTGAAACAAATCGGCCACTAGTTGGCGCTAACGAGTTTTATGGCTCTGTAATCACGTGGTGTTTCAGAAATCCACACAATATGCATATCATTTGATAGATCTCCACATGATGAACAACTTTGGCTCAAGAACCATTACTGTCAATCAAACCATTCATTAAATATTCACACATATGTCAAAAACCTACTTTTATGAACTAGTCCTAGGTTTTTTGCTCAATCTCGATCAAACGACTGCAGTAATATTCTCTGGACTCTCTAGATCAATAATTATCAAAAAAATGTTGAATTTTGTCCTTTGGGTAGCTATAACGGGGTCATTTAGAAAAGGGGCACGGCCACATATACCCAAAAGCCTATAAAGCCTAAACAAAAACTCTAAACTTTACGAAAATTGGTGAAAACATGTGTCAAATGATTCTTAACAAGCATGCAAAGTTTCATGGAGATCGGAGCATAGGTGGCGCAATAACAGTTAAAAAGGCTTTAAAAACAAGATTTCTATGGTAAATGGCCTCAAATTGTTAAAAAATGCTCATCTATTCACACAAACACTAGATCTTACACTTACATCTGTATGATATATCCCCTCATTCTGAACAACTTTGCATACCACCTGAAAGGCCTTATATGCTCGAACCCCGGTAATTGCTGCTTGCAGCTATATTATCTATTTGTAATTGATAGGATTTTTTTTTTTCCCCCTAAAACTGAATGGGCAGCCCAAACCGTAAGGCCTAGAGACTTGAAACTTGGCCAGAAGGTAGAGCTCCCTGTGGGGACATTCTGACAAAGACTGAGCCTAATCGGCCTAAAGGTGGCGCTACAGCACAAAAAACTAAAATTTATCAGTTTATTGGCCTAAGCTCGTAAACCGTTTGTCGTAGACTCAAAAACTTTACATCGTTGCGTTCCTTGGGTCAGCCCGAACAAAAGTGGAGTGCAAAATTTTTGAGCTGCGACGCACAGTTGACCCCGAAAAATGGACATGAATCCGAAACCTACTTTTGCGAACTAGTCCTAGGTTTTTCACCCAATCGGAACCAAACCAGTGCAGAAATATTCTCTGGACACTGAATATAAATAATTATCAAAAAAAAGTTGAACTTTTCACTCACGGTCACAAAGGGCCACCAAAACGTTCCAAAGTGACGGGGCCACTTTTACTAAAATGGCTATAACTTTTCAAAGGAATGAGATATCTTCACCAAACTTGGCACACATATGTATAAGCTTAATCTTTGGTCAAATCAAAAAAATTGCGGAGCTTGACCACTTGGTGGCGCTATAAAACTGAAAAAACATATTATTGGCTATAAATACACCGCCGTTAGTCCGATTGACTTGAAAATTGGTATGCAGTCTCTTGGACCAAAGGGGCACAAATGTCTATGAGGACATTGGCGTATCTCAAAAAACATGGCCGCCATTGGCCAATGAAGTTTGAGCACCTATTTGACAAGGTTAACGGAGGTCGATTGGAACGAAACTCGGTGGGCATGTTCGACTCATGGCCCTAAAGGTCTGTAACAATTTTGAAAGAAATCGGCCACTAGTTGGCGCTAACGAATTTTTTGGACCTGTAAACGCGTGGCGTTTCACACATCTACACAATATGCATATCATTTGATCGATCTCCTCATGATGAACAACTTTGCCTCAAGAACCATTGCTGTCAATCAAATCGTTCATTAAATATTCACAAATATGCTAAAAACGTACTTTTGCGAACTAGTCCTAGGTTTTTCACTTAATCTCGATCAAACCACTGCAGTAATGTTCTCTGGACTCTCTAGATCAATAATTATTAAAAAAATGTTGAATTTTGTCGTTTAGTTAGCTGTAATGGGGCCATTTACAAAAGAGGCGTGGCCACATATAGCCAAAAGCTTATAAAACCAAAACAAAAACTCAAAACTTTACGAAAATTGATGAAAACATGTGTCAGATGATTCTTAACAAGCATGCAAAGTTTCATGGAGATCGGAGCATAGTTGGCGCAATAACAGTTAAAAAGGCTTTAAAAACAAGATTTCTATGGTAAGTGGCCTCAAATTGTTAAAAAATGCTCAACTATTCACACAAACACTAGATCTTTCACTTATATCTGTATGATATATCCCCTCATTCTGAACAAATTTGCATACCACCTCAAAGGCCTTAAATGCTCGAACCCCGGTAATTGCTGCTTGCAGCTATATTTAGGGGTTCGAGCACGCAGTGCTGAAACCCTATTGTAATTGTCAGGATTATTATTATTATTCTTTTCCGCTAAAACTGATCGTGCAGACCAAACCGTAAGGCCTAGAGAGCTGAAACTTGGCCAGAAGGTAGAGCTCCCTGAGGGGACGTTCTGACAAAGACTCACCCCAATCTGCCTATAGGTGGCGCTACAGCGAACAAAATTGTGAAATCGATCATAACTCCTAAACCGTTTGTCGAACACTGAAGTGTCTTATATCATTGGAATCCTTGGCTCAATCAAAACAAAATGGCTATCTCCGATTTCATTTCCGGTATGCAAATTTTTCCGCCATTTTGAAATTTGTTAAAAACCTACTTTTGCTAACTAGTCCTAGGTTTTTCGACCAATCGGAACCAAACCAGTGCAGAAATGTTCTCTGGAGAGTGAAGATCAATAATTATCAAAAAAAAGTTGAAATTTTGACTCACGAGCGCAAAGGGGCGCCAAAACGTTCGAAAGAGGCGGGGCCATTTTTACTAAAATGGCTATAACTTTTGAACGGAATGACATATCATCACCAAACTCGGTACACATATGTACAAGCTCAATCTTTGGTCAAATCAAAACAATTGCGGGGCTTGCCCACTTGGTGGCGCTATAAGGTGGAAAAAACATGAAAATGACTATAACTATGCAATTGTTGGTCTGATCGATCTGAAAATTGGTATGCAGTGTCTCTGTCCAATGTGCCATAAGGGTCTATGAGGACATTGGCGCATCTCAAAAAACATGGCTGCCATCAGCCAATGAAATTTGAGCACCTATTAGACAAGGTTAACAGAGGCCGATCGGAACGAAACTCACTGGGCATGTTCGACTCATGGCCCTAAAGGTCTGTAAGAATTTTGAAAGAAATCGGCCACTAGTTGGTGCTAACGAGTTTTCTTGCCTCTGTAATCACGTGGTGTTTCCCACATCCACACAATATGCATATCATTTGATAGATCTCCAAATGCTGAGCAACTTTGCCTCAAGAACCATTGCTGTCAAACAAACCGTTCATTAATTATTCACAAATATGTGAAAAACCTACTTTTGCGAACTAGGCCTAGGTTTTTCACTCAATCTCGATCAAACCACTGCAGTCATATTCTCTGGACTCTCTAGATCAATAATTATCAAAAAAATGTTGAATTTTGTCCTTTGGTTAGCTGTAATGGGGCCATTTACAATAGTGGCATGGCCACATATACCCAAAAGCCTATCAATCCTAAACAAAACCTCAAAAATTTACAAAAATTGGTGAGATCATGTGTCAGGTGACTCTTAATAAGCATGCAAAGTTTTGTGAAGATCGGAACATAGGTGGCGTTATAACAGTTAAAAAGACTTCAAAAACATAAGCTGTGTATGGTAAATGGCTTCAAATGGCTAAATAAATGCACTTATATCCACACAAACACTAGATCTTCATATCATTTGATAGATCTCCTCATGATGAACAACTTTGCCTCAAGAACCATTGCTGTCAATCAAATCGTTCATTAAATATTCACAAATATGTTAAAAACTTACTTTTGCGAACTAGTCCCTGGGTTTTCACTCAATCTTGATCAAACCACTGCAGTAATATTCTCTGGACTCTATAGATCAATAATTATCAAAAAAATGTTGAATTTTGTCCTTCAGTTAGCTGTAATGGGGCAATTTTACAAAAGCGGCGTGGCCACATATACCCAATAGCTTATAAAACCAAAACAACAACTCAAAACTTTACGAAAATTGGTGAAAACATGTGTCAGATGATTCTTAACAAGCATGCAAAGTTTCATAGAGATCGGAGCATAGGTGGCGCAATAACAGTTAAAAAGGCTTTAAAAACAAGATTTCTATGGTAAATGGCCTCAAATTGTTAAAAAAAGCTCATCTATTCACAGAAACACTAGATCTTACACTTACATCTGTATGATATATCGTCTCATTCTGAACAAATGTGCATACCACCTCAAAGGCCTTAAATGCTCGAACCCCGGTAATTGCTGCTTGCAGCTATATTTAGGGGTTCGAGCGCGTAGCGCTGAAACCCTATTGTAATTGTTAGGATTTTTAGGGGTTCGAGCACGCAGTGCTGAAACCCTATTGTAATTGTCAGGATTATTATTATTATTCTTTTCCGCTAAAACTGATCGTGCAGACCAAACCGTAAGGCCTAGAGAGCTGAAACTTGGGCAAAAGGTAGAGCTCCCCGTGGGGACGTTCTGACAAAGTCTCGCCCAAATCGGCCTAAAGGTGGTGCTACAGCGCAAAAAACAATTTTTTTTTACATTTTTGGCCCTAGCTCGTACAATTTTTGTCGTAGACTCAAAAACTTTACATTGTTGCAATCCTTGGGTCAATACGCACAAAAGTGCACAGGTGCAATTTGGGCTCTAGGACGTACCGTTTTTCCGCAAAATGGCCGAATGCCCGAAACCTACTTTTGCGAACTAGTCCTAGGTTTTTCACCCGATCGGAACCAAACCAGTGCAGAAATGTTCTCTGGACACTGAATATGAATAATTATCAAAAAAAGTTGAAATTTTGACTCATCGTTGCGAAAGGGCCCCAAAAAGTTTGTCAGGTGGAGGGCCATTTTTACTAAAATGGCTATAACTCATGACCCAAATGAGATATCTTCACCAAACTCGGTACACATGTGTATAAGCACAATCTTTGGTCAAATAAAAAAAAATTGCTCAGCTCTGCCACTTGGTGGCGCTATAAGCCTGAAAAAACATAAAAATGACTATAACTATGCAATCGTTAGTCCGAGCGACTTGAAAATTGGTATGCAGTGTCTCTGTCCAATGTGCCATAAGGGCCTATGAGGACATTGGCGTATCTCAAAAAACATGGCTGCCATTGGCCAATGAAGTTTGAGCACCTATTAGACAAGGTTAACGAAGGTCAATCGGAATGAATCTCACTGGGCATGTTAGACTCATGGCCCTAAACGTCTGTAAGAATTTTGAAAGAAATCGGTCACTAGTTGGCGCTAACGAGTTTTATGGCTCTGTAATCACGTGGTGTTTCACACATCCACACAATATGCATATCATTTGATAGATCTCCTCATGATGAACAACTTTGCCTCAAGAACCATTGCTGTCAATCAAACCGTTCATTAATTATTCACAAATATGTGCAGAACCTACTTTTGCGAACTAGTCCTAGGTTTTTTGCTCAATCTCGATCAAACCACTGCAGCGCAGTTCTCCAGACTCTCTAGATCAATAATTATCAAAAAAATGTGGAATTTTGTCCTTTGTGTAGCTATAACGGGGTCATTTAGAAAAGGGGCGTGGTCACATATACCCAAAAGCCTATCAAACCTAAACAAACACTCAAAACTTTACAAAAGTTGGAGAAAACATGTGTCAGATGACTCTTAACAAGCATGCAAAGGTTCGTGAAGATCGGACCATAGGTGGCGCTATAACAGTTAAAAAGGCTTCAAAAACACAAGGTGTGTATGGTAAATGGCTTCAAATGGCTAAATACATGCTCAAATATTCACACAAACACTAGATCTTCATATCATTTGATAGATCTCCTCATGATGAACACCTTTGCCTCAAGAACCATTGCTGTCAATCAAACCGTTCATTAATTATTCACAAATATCTTAAAAACCTACTTTTGCAAACTAGTCCTAGGTTTTTTGCTTAATCTCGATCAAACTACTGCAGTAATATTCTCTGGACTCTCTAGATCAATAATTATCAACAAAATGTTGAATTTTGTCCTTTGGTTAACTATAACAGGGTCATTTACAACAGGGGCGTGGCCACATATACCCAAAAGCCTATCAAAACTAAAGAAAAACTCAAAACGTTACGAAAATTGGTGAAAACATGTGTCAGATGATTCTTAACAAGCATGCAAAGTTTAGCGAAGATCGGACCATAGGTGGCGCTATAACAGTTAAAAAGGCTTCAAAAACACAAGCTGTGTATGGTAAATGGCAAATGACAAACTGTTCATTGCTTAAGTCTTTTAAAAACATATATTCATTTAAACAAAATAAAAAAAAACATTCAATAAAGGAGACAGTGTCTCACTTCATTAAGACTTGTTTGACTATTGAAATTTCCTGAATGAATGATTTAATGACATACCTTTTTTTTTAAACGGGCAGTTGTCGCCACCTCCTGGCGGAAGAGGATAAGCGTGACAATAGATACCCGTGTTAAAATACTTTCGTTTTTATCGCTACTGTAGACAATAAGTGTTTATGCCCAAACTATAAACTTTTATCCCAGTACTTCTATTATTTAAATATCTGTAACACAGAAATAATCATTATAATGTGGTTGAAAAGACTGTTTGTGTTGCTCTTTCTGCGTTCACATTTACTCCGATCTTCTGATTCATTAACATGGCAGCGACAAAACCTGCTTTTCACGCTCCACTGACACTGGCGATGTGAAACAGTCCTAATAGACAAAGATAACGTGTTGTCATTTAGGAATAAGATCGCGTGGGTGTTTGAATCGACACCTCAATATTTTAAGGATTAATAGTGCAGCTCTAATGTAAACATGGCAAAATGTTGTGGGAGGATACTGTCACGAGATCTCGTGAAATCCGACTGGTCTCGTCACATCCCTACCATTTAGATAGCCACTTAATAATAAGATCATGATCTACTGTACCCGAGTCTATAAAACCTAAAAGAAAATAAAATTTCACAAACCTAAGTCAAATCATCATCATATGATTCTAAACCAGCCTGCATTTTAAAGACATCAGGCAAAAAAAGGCAATGTAACAGTTATAAAGCTCAAAAACTATGCATCGCTCTTTAAAATGTCATGAAATTACAACTATAACCACTAGATGGCAGTATAAGACCACTAATGGCTCATTGAAATGAACAGTGCTATTCACAGATTTTCCATTTATTTCAATTCATGCAAAGACTAAATCACTGTTATAACATTTCAAATCACATTTAGTCAAAGTTTAACACTTCATTTAAACACATATATCATATTTGACAATAATACAAGATTATGATTACAGTGAAAACTGAAAATTATATATAAAATCTTAAAAAGACTTGCACTAAACATTTTGTCACCTACCATTTAATACACAAATCTCTTATGTGCAACAAAATGTGTGCAGTAATGCTTAATGAACATTAATGTAACAGTTTAACTATTTAATTTCTGTTTGTGAGTGTATTCTCCATCATGGATGTGGCCACATAATAAGATGATCATGAGCTACTGTACCCAAAAGTCTATAAAACCTAAAAGAAAACAAAATTTCACAAACCTAAGTAAAATCATCATCATACGATTTTAAACAAACATACATTTCATAGACATTAGGCAAAAAGGCCATGTAACAGTTATAAAGCTTAAAAGTAATGGATCTCTCTTTAAAACGTGAAATTGCAACTATAACCACTAGATGGCAGTAGAAGACCACTAATGGGTCACAGAAATGACTAGAACAGTGCATTTTCATGGTTTCAAGCTTTAATTTCATACAAAGATGATACTAAATCAATGTTATATCATTTCAAATCACATTTAGTAAAACTTTACCACTTCATTTATACAGATGTATTACATTTGACAATTATGCAAGATTATGATTACAGTGAAACCTGAAAATGATATATAAACTCTTAAAAACATAAGACTTACATTAAGCATTTTGTCACCTACTATTTATGACCGAAATCTCTTATGTGCAACAAAATGTGTGTGTGTGTGTGTGTGTGCGTAATAATGCTTAATGAACTTTAATATAATAGTTTAACTATTTCATATTCTGTGTTTGTGATTGTATTGTCCATCATAGATGTGCTGTAGTGTTAGCCATATATTTTGGGTTGGACTACATCCTAAAACCATAGCAACCATAGCATAGGATCATAGGTGGCGCTATAACAGTTAAAAAGGCTTCAAAAACACAACATTTCTATTGTAATTGGCCTCGAATTGCTAACAAATGCTCATTTTTTCACACAAACACTAGATCTTCATACCATATGATAGATCTCCTCATTCTCAACAATTTTTTGTCTAAGACCATTGCTGTCAATCCAACTGTTCTTTAAATATGTTCTTTAAATGTACTGTACCCAAAAGCCTAACATTTTTAAAAGCAAGCTTGCAACGTCTCAAAACTGTGACAAAAATGACAAATAATCTCATTCTAAACAAATATGCAAAATTTAAGAGAGACTGGGCAAAAATAACACTATAATAGATATGATGTTTAAAATCTCAGTGTTTGTATGAGACATTGCATGAAATTGCAATAATAAGCACTAGATGTCAGTAGAAGACCACTAATGGGCTTATTCAGCTGAACAGAACTGTTTTTAATAGGTTTGATGATCGATTAACACTTATAAAATCACTGTTATAACATTTAAAATCACATTTAGGCAAAGCTTAAAATTTTGTTCATACAGACATATCAGTTTTTTACAATTATGCCACATTATGATTACAGTGAAATCTGAAAAAGACAAAAACTGTTACAAAGAGAATACTTGCAAGTAAAAGTGTTGGCCCATATCATTTATTTCAAATATCTGTACAAGAAAATGTGTATGCATGTATGTCTCTGTGTGTGTAAACATATTTATTCAGTATTAATATATTAGTTTAAACTTTTCGTTTCTGTGTGTGTATTTCTGTGAGCATATTCTCCATTTTGGATGTGTTTTACTGTCAGCCATGAATCTAGGTTGGCCTGGACCCTAAGCATACCACCTTAAAGAACTTAAAATGCTCGAACCCCGATAATTGCTGCTTGCAGCTATGGCTATCTATTTGTAATTGATAGGGATTTTTTTTTCCCTTAAAACTGAATGTGGGCAGCCCAAACCGTAAGGGCCTAGGAGACTTGAAACTGGCCAGAACGTGAGTCACTTCTGTGGGGACATTCTGACAAAGACTGAGCCTAATCGGGCTAAAAGGTGGCTACACAAAAAACTAAAATTTATCATTTATTGGCCTAAGCCTCAAACCGCTTTGTCGTAGGACTCAAAACTTTTACATCAAGCAGTGCTCCTTTGGTCAAATTCAACAAAAGTGGAGGTCAAATTTTGAGCTGGCGACGACGGGTTGACCCCAAAATGGACATTACATGAACTGGAACCTTACTTTTTACTAACTAGTCCTAGGTTTTTCACCTAATCAGAACCAAACCATTGTAGAAATATTCTCTGGA
>VONZ01002946.1:0-32643 GCA_012976165.1 Labeo catla | reverse complement strand
CCGACCAGCAGGGGGAGCTCAGTCCCTGACATGTGTGTAGTCAACTTGACCTATTGTTTGAGATGGTAGCACATCCTGACGGCCAAATTAAGCCTGTCAGGATGCGCTACCGCTGTATTAGAGCAGATGTATTGAGGAGCCCAGGTCAAAGCATGTCCTTTCCCTGCAATAGCCAGAGGCTGGCTTCTCAGTAAAGCTAAGCAGGCTTCAACCTGGTCTATTTTTGGATGGGAGACCTATTAGAAAAGGTCTAGTGCTATTCGTGTTGCTTTTATGCTGATCAGCAGGGGGCGCTCATCCCCTGACATGTATGGGTGCAATATTCCTCATTTAACTACGCGAACTTTAGACTGTAAAAAGAAATTACCTTTTGATCAAGCAATCAAGCGGTCCTTGTAAGACGGTGTGACCTTCAGGTGAGGAAATAAACTGTTGTCCTTAATCCCCACCTTAATAATCAACTTGGCCTAATTGTAAGGATGGTAGCGCATGATTACGGCGAGTATTGAGCTTGTCAGCATGCGCTACCCCTCTGTTGGAGAAGCTTTATTAAGGTACCAACAGGAAGGATGTCTTTTGCATGCAATAGCCAGAGTCTGGTTCCTCACTAAAAGCTAAGGAGACTAGAGCCTGGTCTGTACTTGTGTGGTTGACCAATATTCGAAGACCTAGCATGCTGCTGGGGCCAGTTATTTTTGGCCGACCAGCAGGGGGAGCTGAGTTCCTGACGTGTGTGTAGTCAACTTGACCTATTGTTTGAGATGGTAGCGCATCCTGAAGGCCAAATGGAGGCTGTCAGGATGTGCTACCTATCTATTAGAGCAGCTGTATTGAGCAGCCCAGAGCAAAGCATGTCCTTTCCCTGCAGTAGCCAGAGGCAGGCTCCTCAGTAACGCTAAGCAGGGCTCAACCTGGTCTGTTTTTGGATGGGAGAGCTATTAGAAAAGGTCTAGGGTGCTATTCGTGTTGCTTTTATGCTGATCAGCAGGGGGCGCTCATCCCCTGACATGTATGGGTGCAATATTCCTCATATATATATATATATATATGCGAACTTTAGACTGTAAAAAGAAACTACCTTTTGATCAAGCAATCAAGCGGTCCTTGTAAGACGGTACAACCTTCAGGTGAGGAAATAAACTGTTGTCCTTAAACCCCACCTTAATAATCAACTTGGCCTAGTGTTAAGGATGGTAGCACATCCTGACGGCGAGTATTGAGCTTGTCAGCATGCGCTACCCCTCTGTTGGAGAAGCTTTATTAAGGTACCAACAGGAAGGATGTCTTTTGCATGCAATAGCCTGAGTCTGGTTCCTCACTAAAAGCTAAGGAGACTAGAGCCTGATCTGTACTTGTGTGGCTGACCAATATTAGAAGACCCAGCATGCTGCTGGGGCCAGTTATTTTTTGGCCATCCAGCAGGGGGAGCTCAGTCCCTGACATGTGTGTAGTCAACTTGACCTATTGTTTGAGATGGTAGCGCATCCTGACGGCCAAATTAAGGCTGTCAGGATGCGCTACCGCTGTATTAGAGCAGATGTATTGAGGAGCCCAGGTCAAAGCATGTCCTTTCCCTGCAATAGCCAGAGGCTGGCTTGTCAGTAAAGCTAAGCAGGCTTCAACCTGGTCTATTTTTGGATGGAAGCCACAATGAAAGGTCTGATGCTATTAGGTGTTGCTTTGTACTTTGATCGGCGGTATTGACATGTATGGGTGCAATGTTCCTCGATTTAACTATCGCGAACTTTTAGACTGTAAAGCGACCAGCACCGATTAAGCAATCGAGGCGGTCCTTACAGCGAAACTGGTGGCTGACCTTCAGGTGAGAAATAAACTGTTGTCCCCACCTTAATAATCAACGGCTAATATTGGAATGGTAGCGCATGATACGTGATGTGAGCGTCGTATGCTACCTCATTAGACTTTATTAAAAGGTACCAACAGGAGAAAAGGATGTCGCTTGCGTACAGCCAGAGTCACAGTTTCACACCTAAACTTCAGGAGACTAGAGCCTGATGCAATACTTTGTGTGGCTGACCAATATTAGAGACTAACGTATAGCTGGGGCCAGTTATTTATGGCCGACCAGCGGGAGGAGCTCAGTCCCTGACATTGGCAAGTCATGACCTATTGTTTGAGATGGTAAGCGCATCCCTGGCAGCCAAATTGAGGCTGTCAGGATGCTACCGCTGTATTAGAGCAGATGTATTGAGGAGCCCAGGTCAAAGCATGTTCTTTACCTGCAGTAGCCAGAGGCTGGCTCCTCAGTAAAGCTAAGCAGGCCTCAACCTTATTTGTTTTTGGATGGGAGACCTATTAGAAAAGGTGTAGTGCTATTCGTGTTGCTTTTATGCTGATCAGCAAGGGACGCTCATCCCCTGACATGTATGGGTGCAATATTCCTCATTTAACTATGCGAACTTTAGACTGTAAAAAGAAACGACCTTTTGATCAAGCAATCAAGCGGTCCTTGTAAGAAGGTGCGACCTTCAGGTGAGGAAATAAACTGTTGTCCTTAAACCCCACCTTAATAATCAACTTGGCCTAGTGTTAAGGATGGTAGCACATCCTGACGGCGAGTATTGAGCTTGTCAGCGTGCGCTACCCCTCTGCTGGAGAAGCTTTATTAAGGTACTAACAGGAAGCATGTCTTTTGCATGCAGTAGCCAGAGTCTGGTTCCTTACTAAAAGCTAAGGAGACTAGAGCCTGGTCTGTACTTGTGTGGTTGACCAATATTCGAAGACCTAGCATGCTGCGGGGGCCAGTTATTTTTGGCCGACCAGCAGGGGGAGCTCAGTCCCTGACGTGTGTGTAGTCTACTTGACCTATTGTTTGAGACGGTAGCGCATCCTGAAGGCCAAATGGAGGCTGTCAGGATGTGCTACCTATCTATTAGCGCAGCTGTATTGAGCAACTGAGAGCAAAGCATGTCCTTTGCCTGCAGTAGCCAGAGGCTGGCTTCTCAGTAAAGCTAAGCTGGCCTCAAACTGGTCTGTTTTTGGATGGGAGACCTATTAAAACAGGTCTAGGGTGCTATTCGTGTTGCTTTTATGCTGATCAGCGGGGGCACTCATCCCCTGACATGTATGGGTGCAATATTCCTCATATATATATATGCGAACTTTAGCCTGTAAAAAGAAACGACCTTTTGATCAAGCAATCAAGCGATCCTTGTAAGACGGTGCGACCTTCAGGCGAGGAAATAAACTGTTGTCCTTAATCCCCACCTTAATAATCAACTTGGCCTATTGTTAAGGATGGTAGCGCATGCTGACGGCGAGTATTGAGCTTGTCAGCATGCGCTACTCGTCTGTTCCAGAAGCTTTATTAAGGTACCAACAGGAAGGATGTCTTTTGCATGCAATAGCCAGAGTCTGGTTCCTCACTAAAAGCTAAGGAGACTAGAGCCTGGTCTGTACTTGTGTGGCTGACCAATATTAGAAGACCTAGCATGCTGCTGGGGCCAGTTATTGTTTGGCCGACCAGCAGGGGGAGCTCAGTCCCTGACATGTGTGTAGTCAACTTGACCTATTGTTTGAGATGGTAGCGCATCCTGAAGGCCAAATGGAGGCTGTCAGGATGTGCTACCTATCTATTAGAGCAGCTGTATTGAGCAACCAAGAGCAAAGCATGTCCTTTGCCTGCAGTAGCCAGAGGCTGGCTTCTCAGTAAAGCTAAGCAGACCTCAAGCTGGTCTGTTTTTGGATGGGAGACCTATTAAAACAGGTCTAGGGTGCTATTCGTGTTGCTTTTATGCTGATCAGCGGGGGCACTCATCCCCTGACATGCATGGGTGCAATATTCCTCATATATATACATGCGAACTTTATACTGTAAAAAGAAACGACCTTTTGATCAAGCAATCAAGCGATCCTTGTAAGACGGTGCGACCTTAAGGCGAGGAAATAAACTGTTGTCCTTAATCCCCACCTTAATAATCAACTTGGCCTATTGTTAAGGATGGTAGCGCATGATTACGGCGAGTATTGAGCTTGTCAGCATGCGCTACCCCTCTGTTGGAGAAGCTTTATTAAGGTATCAACAGGAAGGATGTCTTTTGCATCCAATAGCCAGAGTCTGGTTCCTCACTAAAAGCTAAGGAGACTAGAGCCTGGTCTGTACTTGTGTGGCTGACCAATATTAGAAGACCTAGCATGCTGCTGGGGCCAGTTATTTTTTGGCCATCCAGCAGGGGGAGCTGAGTCCCTGACATGTGTGTAGTCAACTTTACCTATTGTTTGAGATGGTAGCGCATCCTGAAGGCCAAATTGAGGCTGTCAGGATGCGCTACCGCGCTATTAGAGCACATGTATTAAACAAACCAAGGCAAAGCATGTTATTTGCCTGCTGTAGCCAGAGTCTGGCTCCTCAGAAAAGCTAAGCTGGCCTCAGCCTGGTCTGTTTTTGGATGGGAGACCTATTAGAAAAGGTCTAGGG
Organism: Labeo catla; assembly: GCA_012976165.1. Lineage (NCBI taxonomy): Eukaryota > Metazoa > Chordata > Actinopteri > Cypriniformes > Cyprinidae > Labeo > Labeo catla. The sequence continues at coordinate 28,205 of VONZ01002946.1, read as the reverse complement.
CTATTCGTGTTGCTTTTATGATGATCAGCAGGGGGGCGCTCATCCCCTGACATGTATGGGTGCAATATTCCTCATTTAACTATGCGAACTTTAGACTGTAAAAAGAAACGACCTTTTGATCAAGCAATCAAGCGGTCCTTGTAAGACGGTGTGACCTTCAGGTGAGGAAATAAACTGTTGTCCTTAATCCCCACCTTAATAATCAACTTGGCCTAATGTTAAGGATGGTAGCGCATGATTACGGCGAGTATTCAGCTTGTCAGCATGCGCTACCCCTCTGTTGGAGAAGCTTTATTAAGGTACCAACAGGAAGCATGTCTTTTGCCTGCAGTAGCCAGAGTCTGGTTCCTCACTAAAAGCTAAGGAGACTAGAGCCTGGTCTGTACTTGTGTGGTTGACCAATATTCGAAGACCTAGCATGCTGCTGGGGCCAGTTATTTTTGGCCGACCAGCAGGGGGAGCTCAGTCCCTGACGTGTGTGTAGTCTACTTAACCTATTGTTTGAGACGGTAGCGCATCCTGAAGGCCAAATGGAGGCTGTCAGGATGTGCTACCTATCTATTAGAGCAGCTGTATTGAGCAACCAAGAGCAAAGCATGTCCTTTGCCTGCAGTAGCCAGAGGCTGGGTTCTCAGTAAAGCTAAGCAGGCCTCAAACTGGTCTTTTTTTGGATGGGAGACCTATTAAAACAGGTCTAGGGTGCTATTCGTGTTGCTTTTATGCTGATCAGCGGGGGCACTCATCCCCTGACATGTATGGGTGCAATATTCCTCATATATATATATATGCGAACTTCAGACTGTAAAAAGAAACGACCTTTTGATCAAGCAATCAAGCGATCCTTGTAAGACGGTGCGACCTTCAGGCGAGGAAATAAACTGTTGTCCTTAATCCCCACCTCAATAATCAACTTGGCCTATTGTTAAGGATGGTAGCGCATGCTGACGGCGAGTATTGAGCTTGTCAGCATGCGCTACTCGTCTGTTGGAGAAGCTTTATTAAGGTACCAACAGGAAGGATGTCTTTTGCATGCAATAGCCAGAGTCTGGTTCCTCACTAAAAGCTAAGGAGACTAGAGCCTGGTCTGTACTTGTGTGGCTGACCAATATTAGAAGACCCAGCATGCTGTTGGGGCCAGTTATTTTTTGGCCATCCAGCAGGGGGAGCTCAGTCCCTGACATGTGTGTAGTCAACTTGACCTATTGTTTGAGATGGTAGCGCATCCTGACGGCCAAATTGAGGCTGTCAGGATGCGCCACCGCTGTATTAGAGCAGATGTATTGAGGAGCCTAGGTCAAAGCATGTCCTTTACCTGCAATAGCCAGAGGCTGGCTCCTCAGTAAAGCTAAGCAGGCTTCAACCTGGTCTATTTTTGGATGGGAGACCTATTAGAAAAGGTCTAGTGCTATTCGTGTTGTTTTTATGCTCATCAGCAGGGGGCGCTCATCCCATGACATGTATGGGTGCAATATTCCTCATTTAACTATGCGAACTTTAGACTGTAAAAAGAAACGACCTTTTGATCAAGCAATCAAGCGATCCTTGTAAGACGGTGCGACCTTCAGGTGAGGAAATAAACTGTTGTCCTTAATCCCCACCTTAATAATCAACTTGGCCTAGTGTTAAGGATGGTAGCGCATGCTGACGGCGAGTATTGAGCTTATCAGCATGAGATACCTCTCTGTTGGAGAAGCTTTATTAAGGTACCAACAGGAAGCATGTCTTTTGCATACAGTAGGCAGAGTCTGGTTCCTCACTAAAAGCTAAGGAGACTAGAGCCTGGTCTGTACTTGTGTGGCTGACCAATATTAGAAGACCTAGCATGCTGCTGGGGCCAGTTATTTTTTGGCCGACCAGCAGGGGGAGCTCAGTCCCTGACATGTGTGTAGTCAACTTGACCTATTGTTTGAGATGGTAGCGCATCCTGAAGGCCAAATTGATTCTGTCAGGATGCGCTACCGCGCTATTAGAGCACATGTATTAAACAAACCGAGGCAAAGCATGTTATTTGCCTGCTGTAGCCAGAGGCTGGCTCCTCAGTAAAGCTAAGCTGGCCTCAGCCTGGTCTGTTTTTGGATGGGAGACCTATTAGAAAAGGTCTAGGGCTATTTGTGTTGCTTTTATGCTGATCAGCAGGGGGCGCTCATCCCCTGACATGTATGGGTGCAATATTCCTCATTTAACTATGCGAACTTTAGACTGTAAAAAGAAACGACCTTTTGATCAAGCAATCAGGCGGTCCTTGTAAGCCGGTGTGACCTTCAGGTGAGGAAATAAACTGTTGTCCTTAATCCCCACCTTAATAATCAACTTGGCCTAATGTTAAAGATGGTAGCGCATGATTACGGCGAGTATTGAGCTTGTCAGCATGCGCTACCCCTCTGTTGGAGAAGCTTTATTAAGGTATCAACAGGAAGGATCTTTTGCATGCAATAGCCAGAGTCTGGTTCCTCACTAAAAGCTAAGGAGACTAGAGCCTGGTCTGTACTTGTGTGGCTGACCAATATTAGAAGACCTAGCATGCTGCTGGGGCCAGTTATTTTTTGGCCGACCAGCAGGGGGAGCTCAGTCCCTGACATGTGTGTAGTCAACTTGACCTATTGTTTGAGATGGTAGCGCATCCTGACGGCCAAATTGCGGCTGTCAGGATGCGCTACCGCTGTATTAGAGCAGATGTATTGAGGAGCCCAGGTCAAAGCATGTTTTTTACCTGCAGTAGCCAGAGGCTGGCTCCTCAGTAAAGCTAAGCAGGCCTCAACCTGGTTTGGTTTTGGATGGGAGACCTATTAGAAAAGGTCTAGGGTGCTATTCGTGTTGCTTTTATACTGATCAGCAGGGGGCGCTCATCCCCTGACATGTATGGGTGCAATATTCCTCATTTAACTATGCGAACTTTAGACTGTAAAAAGAAACGACCTTTTGATCAAGCAATCAAGCGATCCTTGTAAGACGGTGCGACCTTCAGGTGAGGAAATAAACTGTTGTCCTTAATCCCCACCTTAATAATCAACTTGGCCTATTGTTAAGGATGGTAGCGCATGCTGACGGTGAGTATTGAGCTTATCAGCATGCTCTACCTCTCTGTTGGAGAAGCTTTATTAGGGTACCAACAGGAAGCATGTCTTTTGCATACAGTAGCCAGAGTCTGGTTCCTCACTAAAAGCTAAGGAGACTAGAGCCTGGTCTGTACTTGTGTGGCTGACCAATATTAGACGACCTAGCATGCTGCTGGGGCCATTTAGTTTTTGGCCATCCAGCAGGGGGAGCTGAGTCCCTGACATGTGTGTAGTCAACTTGACCTATTGTTTGAGATGGTAGCGCATCCTGAAGGCCAAAGTGAGGCTGTCAGGATGCGCTACCGCGCTATTAGAGCAGATGTATTAAACAACCCGAGGCAAAGCATGTCATTTTCCTGCTGTAGCCAGAGTCTGGCTCCTCAGAAAAGCTAAGCTGGCCTCAGCCTGGTCTATTTTTGGATGGGAGACCTATTATAAAAGGTCTAGTGCTATTCGTGTTGCTTTTATGCTGATCAGCAGGGGGCGCTCATCCCCTGACATGTATGGGTGCAATATTCCTCATTTAACTATGCGAACTTTAGACTGTAAAAAGAAACGACCTTTTGATCAAGCAATCAGGCGGTCCTTGTAAGACGGTGTGACCTTCAGGTAAGGAAATAAACTGGTGTCCTTAATCCCCACCTTAATAATCAACTTGGCCTATTGTTAAGGATGGTAGCACATGCTGACGGCGAGTATTGAGCTTATCAGCATGAGATACCTCTCTGTTGGAGAAGCTTTATTAAGGTACCAACAGGAAGCATGTCTGTTGCATACAGTAGCCAGAGTCTGGTTCCTCACTAAAAGCTAAGGAGACTGGAGCCTGGTCTGTACCCTGTGCGGCTGGACCATCATTAGAAGATCTAGCATGCTGCTGGGGCCAGTTATTTTGCCATCCAGGGGATTATCCCCTGGACATGTGTGTATCAACTTGACCTGATGGTAGCGACCTGAAGGCCAAATTGCTTGGTGCTCGACAGCCACCGCTGGTTAGAGAGCAGATGTATTAAAACAACCCAAGCAAAAGCATGCCTCTGTAGCCAGAGTCTGGCTCCCTCGTGAAAAGCTTGCTGGCTCCCCAGCCTGGTTCCGTTGGATGGGAGACCCATTAGAAAAGGTCTATAGGGCTACCTGTTGCTTTATGCTGATCAGCAGGGGGCTTCATCCCCCTTACATGTATGGGCAGTGCAATATTCCCTATTTAACCATGTGGAACCCTTAGACTGGGAAAAAGACCCACCTTTGATCGCTAAATCAAGCTGTCCCAGGGTGACGGTGTGGACCTCTGTGTGAGTAAAATAAACTGTTGTCCCTAATTCCCCACCTTAATAATCAACTTGGCCTATCAGCAGGGATGGTAGCATGCTGACGGCTAGTATTGAGCTTATCAGCATGCGCTACCCCTCTGTTGGAGAAGCTTTATTAAGGTACCAACAGGAAGGATGTCTTTTGCATGCAATTGCCAGAGTCTGGTTCCTCCCTAAAAGCTAAGGAGACTAGAGCCTGGTCTGTACTTGTGTGGCTGACCAATATTAGAAGACCTAGCATGCTGCTGGGGCCAGTTATTTTTTGGCCGACCAGCAGGGGAGCTCAGTCCCTGACATGTGTGTAGTCAACTTGACCTATTGTTTGAGATGGTAGCGCATCCTGACGGCCAAATTGAGGCTGTCAGGATGCGCTACCGCTGTATTAGAGCAGATGTATTGAGGAGCCCAGGTCAAAGCATGTTTTTTACCTGCAGTAGCCAGAGGCTGGCTCCTCAGTAAAGCCAAGCAGGCCTCAACCTGGTTTGTTTTTGGATGGGAGACCTATTAGAAAAGGTCTAGGGTGCTATTCGTGTTGCTTTTATACTGATCAGCAGGGGGCGCTCATCCCCTGACATGTATGGGTGCAATATTCCTCATTTAACTATGCTAACTTTAGACTGTAAAAAGAAACGACCTTTTGATCAAGCAATCAAGCGATCCTTGTAAGACGGTGCGACCTTCAGGTGAGGAAATAAACTGTTGTCCTTAATCCCCACCTTAATAATCAACTTGGCCTATTGTTAAGGATGGTAGCGCATGCTGACGGCGAGTATTGAGCTTATCAGCATGCTCTACCTCTCTGTTGGAGAAGCTTTATTAGGGTACCAACAGGAAGGATCTTTTGCATGCAATAGCCAGAGTCTGGTTCCTCACTAAAAGCTAAGGAGACTAGAGCCTGGTCTGTACTTGTGTGGTTGACCAATATTCGAAGACCTAGCATGCTGCTGGGGCCAGTTATTTTTGGCCGACCAGCAGGGGGAGCTCAGTCCCTGACGTGTGTGTAGTCAACTTGACCTATTGTTTGAGACGGTAGCGCATCCTGAAGGCCAAATGGAGGCTGTCAGGATGTGCTACCTATCTATTAGAGCAGATGTATTGAACAACCCAAGGGAAAGCATGTCACTTGCCTGCTGTAGCCAGAGTCTGGCTCCTCAGAAAAGCTAAGCTGACCTCAGCCTGGTCTATTTTTGGATGGGAGACCTATTAAAAAAGGTCTAGGGTGCTATTCGTGTTGCTTTTATGCTGATCAGCGGGGGCCCTCATCCCCTGACATGTATGGGTGCAATATTCCTCATATATCTATGCGAACTTTAGACTGTAAAAAGAAACGACCTTTTGATCAAGCAATCAAGCGATCCTTGTAAGACGGTGCGACCTTCAGGCGAGGAAATAAACTGTTGTCCTTAATCCCCACCTTAATAATCAACTTGGCCTATTGTTAAGGATGGTAGCGCATGCTGACGGCGAGTATTGAGCTTGTCAGCATGCGCTACCCCTCTGTTGGAGAAGCTTTATTAAGGTACCAACAGGAAGGATGTCTTTTGCATGCAATTGCCAGAGTCTGGTTCCTCACTAAAAGCTAAGGAGACTAGAGCCTGGTCTGTACTTGTGTGGCTGACCAATATTAGAAGACCTAGCATGCTGCTGGGGCCAGTTATTTTTTGGCCGACCAGCAGGGGGAGCTCAGTCCCTGACATGTGTGTAGTCAACTTGACCTATTGTTTGAGATGGTAGCGCATCCTGACGGCCAAATTGAGGCTGTCAGGATGGGCTACCGCTGTATTAGAGCAGATGTATTGAGGAGCCCAGGTCAAAGCATGTTTTTTACCTGCAGTAGCCAGAGGCTGGCTCCTCAGTAAAGCTAAGCAGGCCTCAACCTGGTTTGTTTTTGGATGGGAGACCTATTAGAAAAGGTCTAGGGTGCTATTCGTGTTGCTTTTATACTGATCAGCAGGGGGCGCTCATCCCCTGACATGTATGGGTGCAATATTCCTCATTTAACTATGCGAACTTTAGACTGTAAAAAGAAACGACCTTTTGATCAAGCAATCAAGCGATCCTTGTAAGACGGTGCGACCTTCAGGTGAGGAAATAAACTGTTGTCCTTAATCCCCACCTTAATAATCAACTTGGCCTATTGTTAAGGATGGTAGCACATGCTGACGGCGAGTATTGAGCTTATCAGCATGAGATACCTCTCTGTTGGAGAAGCTTTATTAAGGTACCAACAGGAAGCATGTCTTTTGCATACAGTAGCCAGAGTCTGGTTCCTCACTAAAAGCTAAGGAGACTGGAGCCTGGTCTGTACTTGTGTGGCTGACCAATATTAGAAGACCTAGCATGCTGCTGGGGCCAGTTATTTTTTGGCCATCCAGCAGGGGGAGCTGAGTCCCTGACATGTGTGTAGTCAACTTGACCAATTGTTTGAGATGGTAGCGCATCCTGAAGGCCAAATTGAGGCTGTCAGGATGCGCTACCGCGCTATTAGAGCAGATGGATTAAACAACCCAAGGCAAAGCATGTTATTTGCCTTCTGTAGCCAGAGTCTGACTCCTCAGAAAAGCTAAGCTGGCCTCAGCCTGCTCTGTTATTGGATGGGAGACCTATTAGAAAAGGTCTAGGGCTATTCGTGTTGCTTTTATGCTGATCAGCAGGGGGCGCTCATCCCCTTACATGTATGGGTGCAATATTCCTCATTTAACTATGCGAACTTTAGACTGTATAAAGAAACAACCTTTTGATCAAGCGATCCTTGTAAGACGGTGCGACCTTCAGGCGAGGAAATAAACTGTTGTCCTTAATCCCCACCTTAATAATCAACTTGGCCTATTGTTAAGGATGGTAGCACATGCTGACGGCGAGTATTGAGCTTATCAGCATGAGATACCTCTCTGTTGGAGAAGCTTTATTAAGGTACCAACAGGAAGCATGTCTTTTGCATACAGTAGCCAGAGTCTGGTTCCTCACTAAAAGCTAAGGAGACTGGAGCCTGGTCTGTACTTCTGTGGCTGACCAATATTAGAAGACCTAGCATGCTGCTGGGGCCAGTTATTTTTTGGCCATCCAGCAGGGGGAGCTGAGTCCCTGACATGTGTGTAGTCAACTTGACCAATTGTTTGAGATGGTAGCGCATCCTGAAGGCCAAATTGAGGCTGTCAGGATGCGCTACCGCGCTATTAGAGCAGATGTATTAAACAACCCAAGGCAAAGCATGTTATTTGCCTTCTGTAGCCAGAGTCTGGCTCCTCAGAAAAGCTAAGCTGGCCTCAGCCTGGTCTATTTTTGGATGGGAGACCTATTAGAAAAGGTCTAGGGCTATTCGTGTTGCTTTTATGCTGATCAGCAGGGGGCGCTCATCCCCTGACATGTATGGGTGCAATATTCCTCATTTAACTATGCGAACTTTAGACTGTAAAAAGAAACGACCTTTTGATCAAGCAATCAAGCGATCCTTGTAAGACGGTGCGACCTTCAGGTGAGGAAATAAACTGTTGTCCTTAATCCCCACCTTAATAATCAACTTGGCCTATTGTTAAGGATGGTAGTGCATGCTGACGGCGAGTATTGAGCTTATCAGCATGCGCTACCCCTCTGTTGGAGAAGCTTTATTAAGGTACCAACAGGAAGGATGTCTTTTGCATGCAATTGCCAGAGTCTGGTTCCTCACTAAAAGCTAAGGAGACTAGAGCCTGGTCTGTACTTGTGTGGCTGACCAATATTAGAAGACCTAGCATGCTGCTGGGGCCAGTTATTTTTTGGCCGACCAGCAGGGGGAGCTCAGTCCCTGACATGTGTGTAGTCAACTTGACCTATTGTTTGAGATGGTAGCGCATCCTGACGGCCAAATTGAGGCTGTCAGGATGGGCTACCGCTGTATTAGAGCAGATGTATTGAGGAGCCCAGGTCAAAGCATGTTTTTTACCTGCAGTAGCCAGAGGCTGGCTCCTCAGTAAAGCCAAGCAGGCCTCAACCTGGTTTGTTTTTGGATGGGAGACCTATTAGAAAAGGTCTAGGGTGCTATTCGTGTTGCTTTTATACTGATCAGCAGGGGGCGCTCATCCCCTGACATGTATGGGTGCAATATTCCTCATTTAACTATGCGAACTTTAGACTGTAAAAAGAAACGACCTTTTGATCAAGCAATCAAGCGATCCTTGTAAGACGGTGCGACCTTCAGGTGAGGAAATAAACTGTTGTCCTTAATCCCCACCTTAATAATCAACTTGGCCTATTGTTAAGGATGGTAGCGCATGCTGACGGCGAGTATTGAGCTTATCAGCATGCTCTACCTCTCTGTTGGAGAAGCTTTATTAGGGTACCAACAGGAAGCATGTCTTTTGCATACAGTAGCCAGAGTCTGGTTCCTCACTAAAAGCTAAGGAGACTAGAGCCTGGTCTGTACTTGTGTGGCTGACCAATATTAGAAGACCTAGCATGCTGCTGGGGCCATTTAGTTTTTGGCCATCCAGCAGGGGGAGCTGAGTCCCTGACATGTGTGTAGTCAACTTGACCTATTGTTTGAGATGGTAGCGCATCCTGAAGGCCAAAGTGAGGCTGTCAGGATGCGCTACCGCGCTATTAGAGCAGATGTATTAAACAACCCGAGGCAAAGCATGTCATTTTCCTGCTGTAGCCAGAGTCTGGCTCCTCAGAAAAGCTAAGCTGGCCTCAGCCTGGTCTATTTTTGGATGGGAGACCTATTAGAAAAGGTCTAGTGCTATTCGTGTTGCTTTTATGCTGATCAGCAGGGGGCGCTCATCCCCTGACATGTATGGGTGCAATATTCCTCATTTAACTATGCGAACTTTAGACTGTAAAAAGAAACGACCTTTTGATCAAGCAATCAGGCGGTCCTTGTAAGACGGTGTGACCTTCAGGTAAGGAAATAAACTGTTGTCCTTAATCCCCACCTTAATAATCAACTTGGCCTATTGTTAAGGATGGTAGCACATGCTGACGGCGAGTATTGAGCTTATCAGCATGAGATACCTCTCTGTTGGAGAAGCTTTATTAAGGTACCAACAGGAAGCATGTCTTTTGCATACAGTAGCCAGAGTCTGGTTCCTCACTAAAAGCTAAGGAGACTGGAGCCTGGTCTGTACTTGTGTGGCTGACCAATATTAGAAGACCTAGCATGCTGCTGGGGCCAGTTATTTTTTGGCCATCCAGCAGGGGGAGCTGAGTCCCTGACATGTGTGTAGTCAACTTGACCAATTGTTTGAGATGGTAGCGCATCCTGAAGGCCAAATTGAGGCTGTCAGGATGCGCTACCGCGCTATTAGAGCAGATGTATTAAACAACCCAAGGCAAAGCATGTTATTTGCCTTCTGTAGCCAGAGTCTGGCTCCTCAGAAAAGCTAAGCTGGCCTCAGCCTGGTCTGTTATTGGATGGGAGACCTATTAGAAAAGGTCTAGGGCTATTCGTGTTGCTTTTATGCTGATCAGCAGGGGGCGCTCATCCCCTTACATGTATGGGTGCAATATTCCTCATTTAACTATGCGAACTTTAGACTGTAAAAAGAAACGACCTTTTGATCAAGCAATCAAGCGGTCCTTGTAAGACGGTGTGACCTTCAGGTGAGGAAATAAACTGTTGTCCTTAATCCCCACCTTAATAATCAACTTGGCCTAATGTTAAGGATGGTAGCGCATGATTACGGCGAGTATTGAGCTTGTCAGCATGCGCTACCCCTCTGTTGGAGAAGCTTTATTAAGGTATCAACAGGAAGGATCTTTTGCATGCAATAGCCAGAGTCTGGTTCCTCACTAAAAGCTAAAGAGACTAGAGCCTGGTCTGTACTTGTGTGGCTGACCAATATTAGAAGACCTAGCATGCTGCTGGGGCCAGTTATTTTTTGGCCGACCAGCAGGGGGAGCTCAGTCCCTGACATGTGTGTAGTCAACTTGACCTATTGTTTGAGATGGTAGCGCATCCTGACGGCGAAATTAAGGCTGTCAGGATGCGCTACCGCTGTATTAGAGCAGATGTATTGAGGAGCCCAGGTCAAAGCATGTCCTTTCCCTGCAATAGCCAGAGGCTGGCTTCTCAGTAAAGCTAAGCAGGCTTCAACCTGGTCTATTTTTGGATGGGAGACCTATTAGAAAAGGTCTAGTGCTATTCGTGTTGCGTTTATGCTGATCAGCGGGGGCACTCATCCCCTGACATGTATGGGTGCAATATTCCTCATATATCTATGCGAACTTTAGACTGTAAAAAGAAACGACCTTTTGATCAAGCAATCAAGCGATCCTTGTAAGACGGTGCGACCTTCAGGTGAGGAAATAAACTGTTGTCCTTAATCCCCACCTTAATAATCAACTTGGCCTATTGTTAAGGATGGTAGTGCATGCTGACGGCGAGTATTGAGCTTATCAGCATGCGCTACCCCTCTGTTGGAGAAGCTTTATTAAGGTACCAACAGGAAGGATGTCTTTTGCATGCAATTGCCAGAGTCTGGTTCCTCACTAAAAGCTAAGGAGACTAGAGCCTGGTCTGTACTTGTGTGGCTGACCAATATTAGAAGACCTAGCATGCTGCTGGGGCCAGTTATTTTTTGGCCGACCAGCAGGGGGAGCTCAGTCCCTGACATGTGTGTAGTCAACTTGACCTATTGTTTGAGATGGTAGCGCATCCTGACGGCCAAATTGAGGCTGTCAGGATGGGCTACCGCTGTATTAGAGCAGATGTATTGAGGAGCCCAGGTCAAAGCATGTTTTTTACCTGCAGTAGCCAGAGGCTGGCTCCTCAGTAAAGCTAAGCAGGCCTCAACCTGGTTTGTTTTTGGATGGGAGACCTATTAGAAAAGGTCTAGGGTGCTATTCGTGTTGCTTTTATACTGATCAGCAGGGGGCGCTCATCCCCTGACATGTATGGGTGCAATATTCCTCATTTAACTATGCGAACTTTAGACTGTAAAAAGAAACGACCTTTTGATCAAGCAATCAAGCGATCCTTGTAAGACGGTGCGACCTTCAGGTGAGGAAATAAACTGTTGTCCTTAATCCCCACCTTAATAATCAACTTGGCCTATTGTTAAGGATGGTAGCGCATGCTGACGGCGAGTATTGAGCTTATCAGCATGCTCTACCTCTCTGTTGGAGAAGCTTTATTAGGGTACCAACAGGAAGGATCTTTTGCATGCAATAGCCAGAGTCTGGTTCCTCACTAAAAGCTAAGGAGACTAGAGCCTGGTCTGTACTTGTGTGCTTGACCAATATTCGAAGACCTAGCATGCTGCTGGGGCCAGTTATTTTTGGCCGACCAGCAGGGGGAGCTGAGTCCCTGACGTGTGTGTAGTCAACTTGACCTATTGTTTGAGATGGTAGCGCATCCTGAAGGCCAAATGGAGGCTGTCAGGATGTGCTACCTATCTATTAGAGCAGATGTATTGAACAACCCAAGGGAAAGCATGTCACTTGCCTGCTGTAGCCAGAGTCTGGCTCCTCAGAAAAGCTAAGCTGACCTCAGCCTGGTCTATTTTTGGATGGGAGACCTATTAAAAAAGGTCTAGGGTGCTATTCGTGTTGCTTTTATGCTGATCAGCGGGGGCACTCATCCCCTGACATGTATGGGTGCAATATTCCTCATATATCTATGCGAACTTTAGACTGTAAAAAGAAACGACCTTTTGATCAAGCAATCAGGCGGTCCTTGTAAGACGGTGTGACCTTCAGGTGAGGAAATAAACTGTGGTCCTTAATCCCCACCTTAATAATCAACTTGGCCTAATGTTAAGGATGGTAGCGCATGATTACGGCGAGTATTCAGCTTGTCAGCATGCGCTACCCCTCTGTTGGAGAATCTTTATTAAGGTACCAACAGGAAGCATGTCTTTTGCATGCAGTAGCCAGAGTCTGGTTCCTCACTAAAAGCTAAGGAGACTAGAGCCTGGTCTGTACTTGTGTGGTTGACCAATATTCGAAGACCTAGCATGCTGCTGGGGCCAGTTATTTTTGGCCGACCAGCAGGGGGAGTTCAGTCCCTGACGTGTGTGTAGTCTACTTAACCTATTGTTTGAGACGGTAGCGCATCCTGAAGGCCAAATGGAGGCTGTCAGGATGTGCTACCTATCTATTAGAGCAGCTGTATTGAACAACCAAGAGCAAAGCATGTCCTTTGCCTGCAGCAGCCAGAGGCTGGGTTCTCAGTAAAGCTAAGCAGGCCTCAAACTGGTCTTTTTTTGGATGGGAGACCTATTAAAACAGGTCTAGGGTGCTATTCGTGTTGCTTTTATGCTGATCAGCGGGGGCACTCATCCCCTGACATGTATGGGTGCAATATTCCTCATATATATATATGCTAACTTTAGACTGTAAAAAGAAACGACCTTTTGATCAAGCAATCAAGCGATCCTTGTAAGACGGTGCGACCTTCAGGCGAGGAAATAAACTGTTGTCCTTAATCCCCACCTCAATAATCAACTTGGCCTATTGTTAAGGATGGTAGCGCATGCTGACGGCGAGTATTGAGCTTGTCAGCATGCGCTACTCGTCTGTTGGAGAAGCTTTATTAAGGTACCAACAGGAAGGATGTCTTTTGCATGCAATAGCCAGAGTCTGGTTCCTCACTAAAAGCTAAGGAGACTAGAGCCTGGTCTGTACTTGTGTGGCTGACCAATATTAGAAGACCCAGCATGCTGTTGGGGCCAGTTATTTTTTGGCCATCCAGCAGGGGGAGCTCAGTCCCTGACATGTGTGTAGTCAACTTGACCTATTGTTTGAGATGGTAGCGCATCCTGACGGCCAAATTGAGGCTGTCAGGATGCGCCACCGCTGTATTAGAGCAGATGTATTGAGGAGCCTAGGTCAAAGCATGTCCTTTACCTGCAATAGCCAGAGGCTGGCTCCTCAGTAAAGCTAAGCAGGCTTCAACCTGGTCTATTTTTGGATGGGAGACCTATTAGAAAAGGTCTAGTGCTATTCGTGTTGCTTTTATGCTGATCAGCAGGGGGCGCTCATCCCATGACATGTATGGGTGCAATATTCCTCATTTAACTATGCGAACTTTAGACTGTAAAAAGAAACGACCTTTTGATCAAGCAATCAAGCGATCCTTGTAAGACGGTGCGACCTTCAGGTGAGGAAATAAACTGTTGTCCTTAATCCCCACCTTAATAATCAACTTGGCCTAGTGTTAAGGATGGTAGCGCATGCTGACGGCGAGTATTGAGCTTATCAGCATGAGATACCTCTCTGTTGGAGAAGCTTTATTAAGGTACCAACAGGAAGCATGTCTTTTGCATACAGTAGCCAGAGTCTGGTTCCTCACTAAAAGCTAAGGAGACTAGAGCCTGGTCTGTACTTGTGTGGCTGACCAATATTAGAAGACCTAGCATGCTGCTGGGGCCAGTTATTTTTTGGCCATCCAGCAGGGGGAGCTGAGTCCCTGACATGTGTGTAGTCAACTTGACCTATTGTTTGAGATGGTAGCGCATCCTGAAGGCCAAATTGAGGCTGTCAGGATGCGCTACCGCGCTATTAGAGCACATGTATTAAACAAACCGAGGCAAAGCATGTTATTTGCCTGCTGTAGCCAGAGTCTGGCTCCTCAGAAAAGCTAAGCTGGCCTCAGCCTGGTCTGTTTTTGGATGGGAGACCTATTAGAAAAGGTCTAGGGCTATTTGTGTTGCTTTTATGCTGATCAGCAGGGGGCGCTCATCCCCTGACATGTATGGGTGCAATATTCCTCATTTAACTATGCGAACTTTAGACTGTAAAAAGAAACGACCTTTTGATCAAGCAATCAGGCGGTCCTTGTAAGACGGTGTGACCTTCAGGTGAGGAAATAAACTGTTGTCCTTAATCCCCACCTTAATAATCAACTTGGCCTAATGTTAAAGATGGTAGCGCATGATTACGGCGAGTATTGAGCTTGTCAGCATGCGCTACCCCTCTGTTGGAGAAGCTTTATTAAGGTACCAACAGGAAGGATGTCTTTTGCATGCAATAGCCAGAGTCTGGTTCCTCACTAAAAGCTAAGGAGACTAGAGCCTGGTCTGTACTTGTGTGGCTGACCAATATTAGAAGACCTAGCATGCTGCTGGGGCCAGTTATTTTATGGCCGACCAGCAGGGGGAGCTCAGTCCCTGACATGTGTGTAGTCAACTTGACCTATTGTTTGAGATGGTAGCGCATCCTGACGGCCAAATTGAGGCTGTCAGGATGGGCTACCGCTGTATTAGAGCAGATGTATTGAGGAGCCCAGGTCAAAGCATGTTTTTTACCTGCAGTAGCCAGAGGCTGGCTCCTCAGTAAAGCTAAGCAGGCCTCAACCTGGTTTGTTTTTGGATGGGAGACCTATTAGAAAAGGTCTAGGGTGCTATTCGTGTTGCTTTTATACTGATCAGCAGGGGGCGCTCATCCCCTGACATGTATGGGTGCAATATTCCTCATTTAACTATGCGAACTTTAGACTGTAAAAAGAAACGACCTTTTGATCAAGCAATCAAGCGATCCTTGTAAGACGGTGCGACCTTCAGGTGAGGAAATAAACTGTTGTCCTTAATCCCCACCTTAATAATCAACTTGGCCTATTGTTAAGGATGGTAGCGCATGCTGACGGCGAGTATTGAGCTTATCAGCATGCTCTACCTCTCTGTTGGAGAAGCTTTATTAAGGTACCAACAGGAAGCATGTCTTTTGCATACAGTAGCCAGAGTCTGGTTCCTCACTAAAAGCTAAGGAGACTAGAGCCTGGTCTGTACTTGTGTGGCTGACCAATATTAGAAGACCTAGCATGCTGCTGGGGCCATTTAGTTTTTGGCCATCCAGCAGGGGGAGCTGAGTCCCTGACATGTGTGTAGTCAACTTGACCTATTGTTTGAGATGGTAGCGCATCCTGAAGGCCAAAGTGAGGCTGTCAGGATGCGCTACCGCGCTATTAGAGCAGATGTATTAAACAACCCGAGGCAAAGCATGTCATTTTCCTGCTGTAGCCAGAGTCTGGCTCCTCAGAAAAGCTAAGCTGGCCTCAGCCTGGTCTATTTTTGGATGGGAGACCTATTAGAAAAGGTCTAGTGCTATTCGTGTTGCTTTTATGCTGATCAGCAGGGGGCGCTCATCCCCTGACATGTATGGGTGCAATATTCCTCATTTAACTATGCGAACTTTAGACTGTAAAAAGAAACGACCTTTTGATCAAGCAATCAGGCGGTCCTTGTAAGACGGTGTGACCTTCAGGTAAGGAAATAAACTGTTGTCCTTAATCCCCACCTTAATAATCAACTTGGCCTATTGTTAAGGATGGTAGCACATGCTGACGGCGAGTATTGAGCTTATCAGCATGAGATACCTCTCTGTTGGAGAAGCTTTATTAAGGTACCAACAGGAAGCATGTCTTTTGCATACAGTAGCCAGAGTCTGGTTCCTCACTAAAAGCTAAGGAGACTGGAGCCTGGTCTGTACTTGTGTGGCTGACCAATATTAGAAGACCTAGCATGCTGCTGGGGCCAGTTATTTTTTGGCCATCCAGCAGGGGGAGCTGAGTCCCTGACATGTGTGTAGTCAACTTGACCAATTGTTTGAGATGGTAGCGCATCCTGAAGGCCAAATTGAGGCTGTCAGGATGCGCTACTGCGCTATTAGAGCAGATGTATTAAACAACCCAAGGCAAAGCATGTTATTTGCCTTCTGTAGCCAGAGTCTGACTCCTCAGAAAAGCTAAGCTGGCCTCAGCCTGCTCTGTTATTGGATGGGAGACCTATTAGAAAAGGTCTAGGGCTATTCGTGTTGCTTTTATGCTGATCAGCAGGGGGCGCTCATCCCCTTACATGTATGGGTGCAATATTCCTCATTTAACTATGCGAACTTTAGACTGTATAAAGAAACAACCTTTTGATCAAGCGATCCTTGTAAGACGGTGCGACCTTCAGGCGAGGAAATAAACTGTTGTCCTTAATCCCCACCTTAATAATCAACTTGGCCTATTGTTAAGGATGGTAGCACATGCTGACGGCGAGTATTGAGCTTATCAGCATGAGATACCTCTCTGTTGGAGAAGCTTTATTAAGGTACCAACAGGAAGCATGTCTTTTGCATACAGTAGCCAGAGTCTGGTTCCTCACTAAAAGCTAAGGAGACTGGAGCCTGGTCTGTACTTGTGTGGCTGACCAATATTAGAAGACCTAGCATGCTGCTGGGGCCAGTTATTTTTTGGCCATCCAGCAGGGGGAGCTGAGTCCCTGACATGTGTGTAGTCAACTTGACCAATTGTTTGAGATGGTAGCGCATCCTGAAGGCCAAATTGAGGCTGTCAGGATGCGCTACCGCGCTATTAGAGCAGATGTATTAAACAACCCAAGGCAAAGCATGTTATTTGCCTTCTGTAGCCAGAGTCTGGCTCCTCAGAAAAGCTAAGCTGGCCTCAGCCTGGTCTGTTATTGGATGGGAGACCTATTAGAAAAGGTCTAGGGCTATTCGTGTTGCTTTTATGCTGATCAGCAGGGGGCGCTCATCCCCTTACATGTATGGGTGCAATATTCCTCATTTAACTATGCGAACTTTAGACTGTAAAAAGAAACGACCTTTTGATCAAGCAATCAAGCGGTCCTTGTAAGACGGTGTGACCTTCAGGTGAGGAAATAAACTGTTGTCCTTAATCCCCACCTTAATAATCAACTTGGCCTAATGTTAAGGATGGTAGCGCATGATTACGGCGAGTATTGAGCTTGTCAGCATGCGCTACCCCTCTGTTGGAGAAGCTTTATTAAGGTATCAACAGGAAGGATCTTTTGCATGCAATAGCCAGAGTCTGGTTCCTCACTAAAAGCTAAAGAGACTAGAGCCTGGTCTGTACTTGTGTGGCTGACCAATATTAGAAGACCTAGCATGCTGCTGGGGCCAGTTATTTTTTGGCCGACCAGCAGGGGGAGCTCAGTCCCTGACATGTGTGTAGTCAACTTGACCTATTGTTTGAGATGGTAGCACATCCTGACGGCCAAATTAAGGCTGTCAGGATGCGCTACCGCTGTATTAGAGCAGATGTATTGAGGAGCCCAGGTCAAAGTATGTCCTTTCCCTGCAATAGCCAGAGGCTGGCTTCTCAGTAAAGCTAAGCAGGCTTCAACCTGGTCTATTTTTGGATGGGAGACCTATTAGAAAAGGTCTAGTGCTATTCGTGTTGCTTTTATGCTGATCAGCGGGGGCACTCATCCCCTGACATGTATGGGTGCAATATTCCTCATATATCTATGCGAACTTTAGACTGTAAAAAGAAACGACCTTTTGATCAAGCAATCAAGCGATCCTTGTAAGACGGTGCGACCTTCAGGTGAGGAAATAAACTGTTGTCCTTAATCCCCACCTTAATAATCAACTTGGCCTATTGTTAAGGATGGTAGTGCATGCTGACGGTGAGTATTGAGCTTATCAGCATGCGCTACCCCTCTGTTGGAGAAGCTTTATTAAGGTACCAACAGGAAGGATGTCTTTTGCATGCAATTGCCAGAGTCTGGTTCCTCACTAAAAGCTAAGGAGACTAGAGCCTGGTCTGTACTTGTGTGGCTGACCAATATTAGAAGACCTAGCATGCTGCTGGGGCCAGTTATTTTTTGGCCGACCAGCAGGGGGAGCTCAGTCCCTGACATGTGTGTAGTCAACTTGACCTATTGTTTGAGATGGTAGCGCATCCTGACGGCCAAATTGAGGCTGTCAGGATGGGCTACCGCTGTATTAGAGCAGATGTATTGAGGAGCCCAGGTCAAAGCATGTTTTTTACCTGCAGTAGCCAGAGGCTGGCTCCTCAGTAAAGCTAAGCAGGCCTCAACCTGGTTTGTTTTTGGATGGGAGACCTATTAGAAAAGGTCTAGGGTGCTATTCGTGTTGCTTTTATACTGATCAGCAGGGGGCGCTCATCCCCTGACATGTATGGGTGCAATATTCCTCATTTAACTATGCGAACTTTAGACTGTAAAAAGAAACGACCTTTTGATCAAGCAATCAAGCGATCCTTGTAAGACGGTGCGACCTTCAGGTGAGGAAATAAACTGTTGTCCTTAATCCCCACCTTAATAATCAACTTGGCCTATTGTTAAGGATGGTAGCGCATGCTGACGGCGAGTATTGAGCTTATCAGCATGCTCTACCTCTCTGTTGGAGAAGCTTTATTAGGGTACCAACAGGAAGCATGTCTTTTGCATACAGTAGCCAGAGTCTGGTTCCTCACTAAAAGCTAAGGAGACTAGAGCCTGGTCTGTACTTGTGTGGCTGACCAATATTAGAAGACCTAGCATGCTGCTGGGGCCATTTAGTTTTTGGCCATCCAGCAGGGGGAGCTGAGTCCCTGACATGTGTGTAGTCAACTTGACCTATTGTTTGAGATGGTAGCGCATCCTGAAGGCCAAAGTGAGGCTGTCAGGATGCGCTACCGCGCTATTAGAGCAGATGTATTAAACAACCCGAGGCAAAGCATGTCATTTTCCTGCTGTAGCCAGAGTCTGGCTCCTCAGAAAAGCTAAGCTGGCCTCAGCCTGGTCTATTTTTGGATGGGAGACCTATTAGAAAAGGTCTAGTGCTATTCGTGTTGCTTTTATGCTGATCAGCAGGGGGCGCTCATCCCCTGACATGTATGGGTGCAATATTCCTCATTTAACTATGCGAACTTTAGACTGTAAAAAGAAACGACCTTTTGATCAAGCAATCAGGCGGTCCTTGTAAGACGGTGTGACCTTCAGGTAAGGAAATAAACTGTTGTCCTTAATCCCCACCTTAATAATCAACTTGGCCTATTGTTAAGGATGGTAGCACATGCTGACGGCGAGTATTGAGCTTATCAGCATGAGATACCTCTCTGTTGGAGAAGCTTTATTAAGGTACCAACAGGAAGCATGTCTTTTGCATACAGTAGCCAGAGTCTGGTTCCTCACTAAAAGCTAAGGAGACTAGAGCCTGGTCTGTACTTGTGTGGCTGACCAATATTAGAATACCTAGCATGCTGCTGGGGCCAGTTATGTTTTGGCCGACCAGCAGGGGGAGCTGAGTCCCTGACATGTGTGTAGTCAACTTGACCAATTGTTTGAGATGGTAGCGCATCCTGAAGGCCAAATTGAGGCTGTCAGGATGCGCTACCGCGCTATTAGAGCAGATGTATTAAACAACCCAAGGCAAAGCATGTTATTTGCTTTCTGTAGCCAGAGTCTGGCTCCTCAGAAAAGCTAAACTGGCCTCAGCCTGGTCTGTTATTGGATGGGAGACCTATTAGAAAAGGTCTAGGGCTATTCGTGTTGCTTTTATGCTGATCAGCAGGGGGCGCTCATCCCCTTACATGTATGGGTGCAATATTCCTCATTTAACTATGCGAACTTTAGACTGTAAAAAGAAACGACCTTTTGATCAAGCAATCAAGCGGTCCTTGTAAGACGGTGTGACCTTCAGGTGAGGAAATAAACTGTTGTCCTTAATCCCCACCTTAATAATCAACTTGGCCTAATGTTAAGGATGGTAGCGCATGATTACGGCGAGTATTGAGCTTGTCAGCATGCGCTACCCCTCTGTTGGAGAAGCTTTATTAAGGTATCAACAGGAAGGATCTTTTGCATGCAATAGCCAGAGTCTGGTTCCTCACTAAAAGCTAAGGAGACTAGAGCCTGGTCTGTACTTGTGTGGCTGACCAATATTAGAAGACCTAGCATGCTGCTGGGGCCAGTTATGTTTTGGCCGACCAGCAGGGGGAGCTCAGTCCCTGACATGTGTGTAGTCAACTTGACCTATTGTTTGAGATGGTAGCGCATCCTGAAGGCCAAATTGAGGCTGTCAGGATGCGCTACCGCGCTATTAGAGCAGATGTATTAAACAACCCAAGGCAAAGCATGTTATTTGCTTTCTGTAGCCAGAGTCTGGCTCCTCAGAAAAGCTAAACTGGCCTCAGCCTGGTCTGTTATTGGATGGGAGACCTATTAGAAAAGGTCTAGGGCTATTCGTGTTGCTTTTATGCTGATCAGCAGGGGGCGCTCATCCCCTTACATGTATGGGTGCAATATTCCTCATTTAACTATGCGAACTTTAGACTGTAAAAAGAAACGACCTTTTGATCAAGCAATCAAGCGGTCCTTGTAAGACGGTGCGACCTTCAGGTGAGGAAATAAACTGTTGTCCTTAAACCCCACCTTAATAATCAACTTGGCCTAGTGTTAAGGATGGTAGCACATCCTGACGGCGAGTATTGAGCTTGTCAGCATGCGCTACCCCTCTGTTGGAGAAGCTTTATTAAGGTACCAACAGGAAGCATGTCTTTTGCATGCAGTAGCCAGAGTCTGGTTCCTCAATAAAGCTAAGGAGACTAGAGCCTGGTCTGTACTTGTGTGGTTGACCAATACTCGAAGACCTAGCATGCTGCTGGGGCCAGTTATTTTTGGCCGACCAGCAGGGGGAGCTCAGTCCCTGACGTGTGTGTAGTCAACTTGACCTATTGTTTGAGACGGTAGCGCATCCTGAAGGCCAAATGGAGGCTGTCAGGATGTGCTACCTATCTATTAGAGCAGATGTATTGAACAACCCAAGGGAAAGCATGTCACTTGCCTGCTGTAGCCAGAGTCTGGCTCCTCAGAAAAGCTAAGCTGACCTCAGCCTGGTCTATTTTTGGATGGGAGACCTATTAAAAAAGGTCTAGGGTGCTATTCGTGTTGCTTTTATGCTGATCAGCGGGGGCACTCATCCCCTGACATGTATGGGTGCAATATTCCTCATATATCTATGCGAACTTTAGACTGTAAAAAGAAACGACCTTTTGATCAAGCAATCAAGCGATCCTTGTAAGACGGTGCGACCTTCAGGTGAGGAAATAAACTGTTGTCCTTAATCCCCACCTTAATAATCAACTTGGCCTATTGTTAAGGATGGTAGTGCATGCTGACGGCGAGTATTGAGCTTATCAGCATGCGCTACCCCTCTGTTGGAGAAGCTTTATTAAGGTATCAACAGGAAGGATCTTTTGCATGCAATAGCCAGAGTCTGGTTCCTCACTAAAAGCTAAGGAGACTAGAGCCTGGTCTGTACTTGTGTGGCTGACCAATATTAGAAGACCTAGCATGCTGCTGGGGCCAGTTATTTTTTGGCCGACCAGCAGGGGGAGCTCAGTCCCTGACATGTGTGTAGTCAACTTGACCTATTGTTTGAGATGGTAGCGCATCCTGACGGCCAAATTGAGGCTGTCAGGATGCGCTACCGCTGTATTAGAGCAGATGTATTGAGGAGCCCAGGTCAAAGCATGTTTTTTACCTGCAGTAGCCAGAGGCTGGCTCCTCAGTAAAGCTAAGCAGGCCTCAACCTGGTCTATTTTTGGATGGGAGACCTATTAGAAAAGGTCTAGTGCTATTCGTGTTGCTTTTATGCTGATCAGCAGGGGGCGCTCATCCCCTGACATGTATGGGTGCAATATTCCTCATTTAACTATGCGAACTTTAGACTGTAAAAAGAAACGACCTTTTGATCAAGCAATCAAGCGATCCTTGTAAGACGGTGCGACCTTCAGGTGAGGAAATAAACTGTTGTCCTTAATCCCCACCTTAATAATCAACTTGGCCTATTGTTAAGGATGGTAGTGCATGCTGACGGCGAGTATTGAGCTTATCAGCATGCGCTACCCCTCTGTTGGAGAAGCTTTATTAAGGTACCAACAGGAAGGATGTCTTTTGCATGCAATTGCCAGAGTCTGGTTCCTCACTAAAAGCTAAGGAGACTAGAGCCTGGTCTGTACTTGTGTGGTTGACCAATATTAGAAGACCTAGCATGCTGCTGGGGCCAGTTATTTTTTGGCCGACCAGCAGGGGGAGCTCAGTCCCTGACATGTGTGTAGTCAACTTGACCTATTGTTTGAGATGGTAGCGCATCCTGACGGCGAAATTGAGGCTGTCAGGATGCGCTACCGCTGTATTAGAGCAGATGTATTGAGGAGCCCAGGTCAAAGCATGTTTTTTACCTGCAGTAGCCAGAGGCTGGCTCCTCAGTAAAGCTAAGCAGGCCTCAACCTGGTTTGTTTTTGGATGGGAGACTTATTAGAAAAGGTCTAGCGTGCTATTCGTGTTGCTTTTATACTGATCAGCAGGGGGCGCTCATCCCCTGACATGTATGGGTGCAATATTCCTCATTTAACTATGCGAACTTTAGACTGTAAAAAGAAACGCCCTTTTGATCAAGCAATCAGGCGGTCCTTGTAAGACGGTGTGACCTTCAGGTGAGGAAATAAACTGTTGTCCTTAATCCCCACCTTAATAATCAACTTGGCCTAATGTTAAGGATGGTAGCGCATGATTACGGCGAGTATTCAGCTTGTCAGCATGCGCTACCCCTCTGTTGGAGAAGCTTTATTAAGGTACCAACAGGAAGCATGTCTTTTGCATGCAGTAGCCAGAGTCTGGTTCCTCAATAAAGCTAAGGAGACTAGAGCCTGGTCTGTACTTGTGTGGTTGACCAATATTCGAAGACCTAGCATGCTGCTGGGGCCAGTTATTTTTGGCCGACCAGCAGGGGGAGCTCAGTCCCTGACGTGTGTGTAGTCTACTTAACCTATTGTTTGAGACGGTAGCGCATCCTGAAGGCCAAATGGAGGCTGTCAGGATGTGCTACCTATCTATTAGAGCAGCTGTATTGAGCAACCAAGAGCAAAGTATGTCCTTTGCCTGCAGTAGCCAGAGGCTGGGTTCTCAGTAAAGCTAAGCAGGCCTCAAACTGGTCTTTTTTTGGATGGGAGACCTATTAAAACAGGTCTAGGGTGCTATTCGTGTTGCTTTTATGCTGATCAGCGGGGGCACTCATCCCCTGACATGTATGGGTGCAATATTCCTCATTTAACTATGCGAACTTTAGACTGTAAAAAGAAACGACCTTTTGATCAAGCAATCAAGCGAGCCTTGTAAGACGGTGCGACCTTCAGGTGAGGAAATAAACTGTTGTCCTTAATCCCCACCTTAATAATCAACTTGGCCTATTGTTAAGGATGGTAGCGCATGCTGACAGCGAGTATTGAGCTTATCAGCATGCTCTACCTCTCTGTTGGAGAAGCTTTATTAGGGTACCAACAGGAAGCATGTCTTTTGCATACAGTAGCCAGAGTCTGGTTCCTCACTAAAAGCTAAGGAGACTAGAGCCTGGTCTGTACTTGTGTGGCTGACCAATATTAGAAGACCTAGCATGCTGCTGGGGCCATTTATTTTTTGGCCATCCAGCAGGGGGAGCTGAGTCCCTGACATGTGTGTAGTCAACTTGACCTATTGTTTGAGATGGTAGCGCATCCTGAAGACCAAACTGAGGCTGTCAGGATGCGCTACCGCGCTATTAGAGCAGATGTATTGAACAATCCAAGGCAAAGCATGTCATTTGACTGCTGTAGCCAGAGTCTGGCTCCTCAGAAAAGCTAAGCTGGCCTCAGCCTGCACTGTTTTTGGATGGGAGACCTATTAGAAAAGGTCTAGTGCTATTCGTGTTGCTTTTATGCTGATCAGCAGGGGGCGCTCATCCCCTGACATGTATGGGTGCAATATTCCTCATTTAACTATGCAAACTTTAGACTGTAAAAAGAAACGACCTTTTGATCAAGCAATCAGGCGGTCCTTGTAAGACGGTGTGAACTTCAGGTGAGGAAATAAACTGTTGTCCTTAATCCCCACCTTAATAATCAACTTGGCCTATTGTTAAGGATGGTAGCACATGCTGACGGCGAGTATTGAGCTTATCAGCATGAGATACCTCTCTGTTGGAGAAGCTTTATTAAGGTACCAACAGGAAGCTTATCTTTTTCATACAGTAGCCAGAGTCTGGTTCCTCACTAAAAGCTAAGGAGACTAGAGCCTGGTCTGTACTTGTGTGGCTGACCAATATTAGAAGACCTAGCATGCTGCTGGGGCAATTTAGTTTTTGGCCATCCAGCAGGGGGAGCTGAGTCCCTGACATGTGTGTAGTCAACTTGACCTATTGTTTGAGATGGTAGCGCATCCTGAAGGCCAAAGTGAGGCTGTCAGGATGCGCTACAGCGCTATTAGAGCAGATGTATTAAACAACCCGAGGCAAAGCATGTCATTTTCCTGCTGTAGCCAGAGTCTGGCTCCTCAGAAAAGCTAAGCTGGCATCAGCCTGGTCTATTTTTGGATGGGAGACCTATTAGAAAAGGTCTAGTGCTATTCGTGTTGCTTTTATGCTGATCAGCAGGGGGCGCTCATCCCCTGACATGTATGGGTGCAATATTCCTCATTTAACTATGCTAACTTTAGACTGTAAAAAGAAACGACCTTTTGATCAAGCAATCAGGCGGTCCTTGTAAGACGGTGTGACCTTCAGGTAAGGAAATAAACTGTTGTCCTTAATCCCCACCTTAATAATCAACTTGGCCTATTGTTAAGGATGGTAGCACATGCTGACGGCGAGTATTGAGCTTATCAGCATGAGATACCTCTCTGTTGGAGAAGCTTTATTAAGGTACCAACAGGAAGCATATCTTTTGCATACAGTAGCCAGAGTCTGGTTCCTCACTAAAAGCTAAGGAGACTGGAGCCTGGTCTGTACTTCTGTGGCTGACCAATATTAGAAGACCTAGCATGCTGCTGGGGCCAGTTATTTTTTGGCCATCCAGCAGGGGGAGCTGAGTCCCTGACATGTGTGTAGTCAACTTGACCAATTGTTTGAGCTGGTAGCGCATCCTGAAGGCCAAATTGAGGCTGTCAGGATGCGCTACCGCGCTATTAGAGCAGATGTATTAAACAACCCAAGGCAAAGCATGTTATTTGCCTTCTGTAGCCAGAGTCTGGCTCCTCAGAAAAGCTAAGCTGGCCGCAGCCTGGTCTGTTATTGGATGGGAGACCTATTAGAAAAGGTCTAGGGCTATTCGTGTTGCTTTTATGCTGATCAGCAGGGGGCGCTCATCCCCTTACATGTATGGGTGCAATATTCCTTATTTAACTATGCGAACTTTAGACTGTAAAAAGAAACGACCTTTTGATCAAGCAATCAAGCGGTCCTTGTAAGACGGTGTGACCTTCAGGTGAGGAAATAAACTGTTGTCCTTAATCCCCACCTTAATAATCAACTTGGCCTAATGTTAAGGATGGTAGCGCATGAGTACGGCGAGTATTGAGCTTGTCAGCATGCGCTACCCCTCTGTTGGAGAAGCTTTATTAAGGTATCAACAGGAAGGATCTTTTGCATGCAATAGCCAGAGTCTGGTTCCTCACTAAAAGCTAAAGAGACTAGAGCCTGGTCTGTACTTGTGTGGCTGACCAATATTAGAAGCCCTAGCATGCTGCTGGGGCCAGTTATTTTTTGGCCGACCAGCAGGGGGAGCTCAGTCCCTGACATGTGTGTAGTCAACTTGACCTATTGTTTGAGATGGTAGCGCATCCTGAAGGCCAAATGGAGGCTGTCAGGATGTGCTACCTATCTATTAGAGCAGCTGTATTGAGCAGCCCAGAGCAAAGCATGTCCTTTCCCTGCAGTAGACAGAGGCAGGCTCCTCAGTAAAGCTAAGCAGGGCTCAACCTGGTCTGTTTTTGGATGGGAGAGCTATTAGAAAAGGTCTAGGGTGCTATTCGTGTTGCTTTTATGCTGATCAGCAGGGGGCGCTCATCCCCTGACATGTATGGGTGCAATATTCCTCATATAAATATATATATATATGCGAACTTTAAACTGTAAAAAGAAACGACCTTTTGATCAAGCAATCAAGCGGTCCGTGTAAGATGGTGCGACCTTCAGGTGAGGAAATAAACTGTTGTCCTTAAACCCCACCTTAATAATCAACTTGGCCTAGTGTTAAGGATGGTAGCACATCCTGACGGCGAGTATTGAGCTTGTCAGCATGCGCTACCCCTCTGTTGGAGAAGCTTTATTAAGGTACCAACAGGAAGCATGTCTTTTCCATGCAGTAGCCAGAGTCTGGTTCCTCAATAAAGCTAAGGAGACTAGAGCCTGGTCTGTACTTGTGTGGTTGACCAATACTCGAAGACCTAGCATGCTGCTGGGGCCAGTTATTTTTGGCCGACCAGCAGAGGGAGCTCAGTCCCTGACGTGTGTGTAGTCAACTTGACCTATTGTTTGAGACGGTAGCGCATCCTGAAGGCCAAATGGAGGCTGTCAGGATGTGCTACCTATCTATTAGAGCAGATGTATTGAACAACCCAAGGGAAAGCATGTCACTTGCCTGCTGTAGCCAGAGTCTGGCTCCTCAGAAAAGCTAAGCTGACCTCAGCCTGGTCTATTTTTGGATGGGAGACCTATTAAAAAAGGTCTAGGGTGCTATTCGTGTTGCTTTTATGCTGATCAGCGGGGGCCCTCATCCCCTGACATGTATGGGTGCAATATTCCTCATATATCTATGCGAACTTTAGACTGTAAAAAGAAACGACCTTTTGATCAAGCAATCAAGCGATCCTTGTAAGACGGTGCGACCTTCAGGTGAGGAAATAAACTGTTGTCCTTAATCCCCACCTTAATAATCAACTTGGCCTATTGTTAAGGATGGTAGTGCATGCTGCCGGCGAGTATTGAGCTTATCAGCATGCGCTACCTTCCTCTCTGTTGAGAAGCTTTTATTAAGGTACCCAACAGGAAGCATTGCCTTTTGCATGCCAGTAGCCAGAGTCTGGTTCCTCACCAAAAGCTAAGGAGACTAGAGCCTGGTCTGGAAGCCTCTGTGTGGCTGACCAATATTAGAAGACTCTAGCATGCCAGCTACTTTGCGAAGCAATATCCAGCAGGTGTGAGCTGCTGAGAGTCCTGGACATGTAGTCAACTTGACCTATTATTTTGAGATGGTAGCGATCCTTGAAGGCCGCGAGGTTGTTGTGGATGGCGCCACCGCGCCATTAGAGCAGATGTATTAAAACAACCCGAGGCAGTACGTCATTTTCCTGCCAGAGTCTGGCTCCTCAGAAAAGCTAAGCTGGCATCAGCCTGGTCTATTTTTGGATGGGAGACCTATTAGAAAAGGTCTAGTGCTATTCGTGTTGCTTTTATGCTGATCAGCAGGGGGCGCTCATCCCATGACATGTATGGGTGCAATATTCCTCATTTAACTATGCGAACTTTAGACTGTAAAAAGAAACGACCTTTTGATCAAGCAATCAGGCGGTCCTTGTAAGACGGTGTGACCTTCAGGTAAGGAAATAAACTGGTGTCCTTAATCCCCACCTTAATAATCAACTTGGCCTATTGTTAAGGATGGTAGCACATGCTGACGGCGAGTATTGAGCTTATCAGCATGAGATACCTCTCTGTTGGAGAAGCTTTATTAAGGTACCAACAGGAAGCATGTCTTTTGCATACAGTAGCCAGAGTCTGGGTCCTCACTAAAAGCTAAGGAGACTGGAGCCTGGTCTGTACTTGTGTGGCTGACCAATATTAGAAGACCTAGCATGCTGCTGGGGCCAGTTATTTTTTGGCCATCCAGCAGGGGGAGCTGAGTCCCTGACATGTTTGTAGTCAACTTGACCAATTGTTTGAGATGGTAGCGCATCCTGAAGGCCAAATTGAGGCTGTCAGGATGCGCTACCGCGCTATTAGAGCAGATGTATTAAACAACCCAAAGCAAAGCATGTTATTTGCCTTCTGTAGCCAGAGTCTGGCTCCTCAGAAAAGCTAAGCTGGCCTCAGCCTGGTCTGTTATTGGATGGGAGACCTATTAGAAAAGGTCTAGGGCTATTTGTGTTGCTTTTATGCTGATCAGCAGGGGGCGCTCATCCCCTTACATGTATGGGTGCAATATTCCTCATTTAACTATGTGAACTTTAGACTGTAAAAAGAAACGACCTTTTGATCAAGCAATCAAGCGGTCCTTGTAAGACGGTGTGACCTTCAGGTGAGGAAATAAACTGTTGTCCTTAATCCCCACCTTAATAATCAACTTGGCCTAATGTTAAGGATG
>VONZ01002945.1:0-32666 GCA_012976165.1 Labeo catla | reverse complement strand
ATGTAACCATTAGCTTTGAACGAAAGCTTTGAAACCTTAACCCAATAGTATTTTTTTTTTCTTCACGCCAGTCATGTGACTGTCAACTATGGATTGCATCACAGTGTTTCTTTTTCATATTATTCTGAATTCCATGCTGAACTAACCAAGCCACAGTTGAGGTTCTTGTCCACTTTGCAGAAAGTGTGAGGAGGAGTCTCGCCCTTGTTTGTGATGATGACGCAGATGTCAGTCACAGCCAGTGAGTTCTGGGGCTGGACGGGGGGTGCGCGGCGGTATGTAATGAATATGCGCTGGGATGTGGCAGAGCTGTTGTTGACATTTGCACAGCGGCCAAACGGTGTGGCTTCGATGACCTCACAACCCTGAATGAGACGTTCTTTACCCTCATATAGGACCCTACAACAAAGAACAAACACTGATCAGCAACTTAACCAACAGAACAAAACAGAAAATGGAAAAGTATCCATTAACAAGTACTCTTTTCCCTAGGCTCTTCTTGTGATGGCATTACATCACAGCAAGCCACGGTTTGTAGAAATGTGTCCAGGGTACAACAGGGCTTGTACGCAAGGCAGTAAAAAGCGAAAAGGAAAGGTGGGAGACAGATTCGCTCTATGTAAGTGCACTGAACAATGTTTATATGCAAAAAAAAAAAAAAAACTTTAATCAAATCTATTCATCAACTACTACTATTATTATTGCAAGTATAGAGCAGGTATTATTTTAATACATGCTCTATACTTAAAAAACATGTTATTCAACCTGTCCTTATAAGGAAATGTAAAACTGCCAAACAGAATGTTAAAAAATGCAACAAATTCGTAATTACGTTTCCAAAGATAAACTAAAGTCTTAAAGGTTTGGAACGCAATTAATGACAGAATTTTCATTTTTGGGTGAACTAACCCTTTAACAAACTTTGCAATACCAAATAATACTGTCATTAATTAAATCCTACTGCTATTTATATAAAATATTATGTGTAAAACAATAATTTTTAGTAAACAAACCAGTCAAAAACTTCAGTCGAAAGTACATAAGCCTAAAGTCAAATAAACAAAATAAGTCAAAATAAAGGTTTTAAAACTTTGAGGACAAGAATAAGAGAATAAGAATAAGAATATTTATAATTTATATGGCTATTTATACTACTTACTGCAAATAGTGGCAATTACCTGCACCTCAGTATTGTAATACATTAGAAAACAGTATGTAATAATAACATATTGAGTGTAAACATTTTGTTTTGCCAACAAGGCAGGCTGTTTGCACTTAGTGTAAATAGACACTCTGAAAAAAAGCCTAAAGACTGTCATAAGACCAAAGACGAAGAACTGGCCGAGGTAAGGCTGCTCTTGGCGGGTTCATGAGCACTGAATAACCGCTGACGCCCTAGAGCGTGAATGGTGAAAACAGTGAAAAGGTTTCCGAGGCAATACTGGGGAATGTCTCGTGGTTGGAAGATCTCCTAAATGAGTCCTTTTTACAATGTGACTATTCTTCAAAAAGATATGGTAAAAACATATGTAGCACCATAGTCCTACATAACAGGTGGTGTGCTTTTCAGGCACCCAATTATGCAGAGACACTCTCTCTCTCTCTGGACTCCAGAGAGCCCAAATGGGATGTGTAATAGAGCTTTAAAAGCTTTACACACACTAAGTGCCATTAAAGGCCTTACCAGCAAGTACATTGCATCATCTTGATATTTAATGTTGTGGCATGGTGAGTGAAGACAAAATACAGTTGATGTTGTGTGCCTTGGAGGAGGTTTATTTTAAATCACAATGAACATATGAAGAGTTTATTTGCAAACACAGATAAATCCTAAATAATTTTTTTTAATCATGTTTTTTATGACATTATCATGTTATTGTGTTAGTTAGCTGTATTATTATCATTATTTTTTGTTTGTTATTTTAACTTAATCAAAATACCCCAACTGCAGTTTGACTGAGATAAACTGGAATGCACAAAGAAAAAACATGATTTTTGAAAA
This sequence comes from Labeo catla, assembly GCA_012976165.1. Classification (NCBI taxonomy): domain Eukaryota; kingdom Metazoa; phylum Chordata; class Actinopteri; order Cypriniformes; family Cyprinidae; genus Labeo; species Labeo catla. The sequence goes on along the minus strand of VONZ01002945.1, from coordinate 30,664 downwards.
CTGTTAAAAACTGAGTTATCTGTTTTTGCAAATTAACTCTTTATATATTAAAAAGAGAGATTATAGTGAAAACTAGTGAAATAATGGTGTGATGTCCTTGCTGTGATTTTGGCATTTGTGACGTTTAGGAAGGGTCAACTGTACCAGGTAGGGATCCAGACGGTGGTGACGCAGTGGACTAAGTCCTTAAAAGAGTAAAGGCCTTAAGCTGAACTATAAAACTCATAGTCAGCTGATGCTGAATGGAGACCACAAATAGACTTTGAATGACATGCATATGCATATGAAAGGGGCAATGTGTTATAATAAGATAACAATGCAGGGACAAGGCAGGGAAATCCCCCATCCCAGCAAATCACATGTATATGTGACACGCTCAAGTGCATGATGTGTTACAAAAAAGCAATTTGTCATGTTGGTGGTCATGGGTTACATTTAACTCTAGAGTCATATATATATATATATATATATATACACACATATATATCAAAGCAGTCAATACAACACTAGCTTTGGACTAGTGGACTAGCTTTGACTCTTGCAGCTACTTATTTTTATTTAGCATTTGCAGCTCTGTGATTGGTGGTCCAGCTATGAAATTACAGAGGGCCAAGCAATAGTAAATCAATGGGAGAGTAATTTTAAATGACAGAAAAACTGACCAGTCATATCTTTCCTCTAAATGGGCAGCCTTGTTGTCACACTGTGGGAATCTCGCAGACATACCTACATACATATTCATATATATTCATATATATATATATATATATATATATATATATAAATAAAATATTATATTATATACAGTCATGGCCAATTCTGTCAGAAAATGCAACCCTTCTCAGAAAATTGTTGCAGTTGCAAATGTTCTGGTACTCACATGTTTATTTTTTTTTGTTGGCATTGGAACACACACACAAAAAAAAAAAAACAGTAAAATCTGAAAAAAGTAAAAAAAAAAAAAAAAAAAATAGTAAAATCTGATACAATTCCACACAAAACCCAAAAAATGCGCTGGACAAAATTATTGGCACCCTTAACTTAATGTTTGATAGCACCCCCTTCAGAAAAAATAACTGAAATCAATCGCTTCCTGTAACCATGAATGAGTTTCTTACACCTCTCTACTGGAATTTTGGACCATTCTTCTTTTGCAAACTGCTCCAGGTCATTCAGATTTGAATGATGCCTTCTCCCAACTGCTGTTTTGAGATCTCTCCAAAGGTGTTCTATGGGATTCAGATATGCACTCATTGCTGACCATTTCAGAACTCTCCAGCGCTTTGTTTGTAACCATTTGTGAGTGCTTTTTGTCTTGCTGGAAGACCCATGACCTCAAAACATTTTTGAACCTCCACCATGTTTGACTGTAGGGACTGTGTTATTTTCTTTGAAGTCCTCATTTCTTTTTCTGTAAACAGTGCCATGATGTCCTTTACCAAAAAGCTCTACCTTTGTCTCATCTGTCCACAGTACATTCTCCCAGAAGGATTGTGGTTTTGTCACACTTTTTTATGCCTTTGTGTCAGCAGTGGTGTCCTCCTGGGTCTCCTACCATAGCGTCCCTTTTCATTCAGATGGCGACAGAGAGTGTGAGCTGACCCTGTGTCTGTAGATCAGCTTGAATTTGTTTGGAAGTTAATCAGGGTTCTTTATCCACCATTCGAACAATCCTTCGTTGTAATTTTTCATTAATTTTGCTCTTCCGTCCATGTCCAGGGAAGTTAGCTACAGTGCCATGGGCTGTAAACCTCTTGATGATATTGCACACAGTGGAAACAATAAGATCTCTGGAGACGGACTTGTAGCCTTGAGATTGTCCATGTTTTTCCATATTTTTTTTTTCTCAAATCCACAGACAACTCTTTACACTTCTTTCTTTTCTCCATGCTCAGTGTATGTGACACACAACACAAAGGTTGAGTCAACTTTTCTCCATTTTAACTGGTTGCAAGTGTAATTATTATATTGCCCACACCTGTTACTTGCCACAGGTGTCTAAATACAAATTACAGGAGCATTACATGCTTGAAAAGCAATTATTTCTTACAATTTTGACAAGGTGTCAATTATGTTGTCAGTCCATTTTTGAGTTCTGCATGAAATTTTATCAAGTTTTACTTTTCTTCTCTGTTTTTTTTTTTTTTGTGTGTGTGTTGCTGCAGTGCAAACAAAAACAATCAGCATGTGAATACCAAAACATTTGCAATTGAACCAATTTTCTTAGAGAAGTGTTGCATTTTCTGACAGAATTGCAAGGGTGCCGATATTTTTAGCCATGACTGTATATATAATTTTTATTTTATATTATTTTATATTTATTATTTATATATTATTTACTATAAACACTGCTTGTTTGTTATAAAGTGTTTGTTGCTAAGTTGTTTTGTTGTGAGCACTGTCATGATGTGTTGGCCTACATTAAACACACATTTCATTTGTTGGTTTTGTGCAAACCAACAGTCAAAACAACTGTCTGATGATGTATTTATCAGTGACTCTTGCTGCACTGTTTTCTTGTTGCACTTCTGAAAGGCGGTTACACATTGGACGCGCAGGAGATGCGCAGCGCCACCACTGATGTTATGCCAAATTTGCATGACATCATTTGTTGACATCGATATGCGGGCAATGAATTTAACACATGTTCGTGTTGCCCTTTCATTTTCATTTAATTAGGGCCCGAGCCCTGAAAGGGCGAGAGCCCTATTGTTTTCCTTAGGATTCTTTGCAATTATTAGGGCCCGAGCCCTAAAAGGGCGAAGGCCCTACTGTTTTTCTAAGGATTATTATTATTAGGGCCCGAGCCCTAAAAGGGCGAAGGCCCTATTGATCCCCTAAGGATTATTAGGGCCCGAGCCCTGAAAGGGTGAGAGCCCTATTGTTTTTCTTAGGATTTTTTTTTATTATTATTCTTATTATTATTTTTTGTCAAGGTTTTGGGGGGTTTTGAGGCCCTTAATATGCTCAAAAACTCTTGAAAATTGGCACACACCTTGGAATCTGCGGCCATTAGGGCCGGGCAGAGACTGGTACATGGGCGTGGCAAGGGGACTCTACAGCGCCCCCTGGAATTTGGATGGTCATATAGCACACATACTTGCACGTACACATATGAAACTCGGTACACATATAGAACTCATAAATCTGAACAACTTTTGCACTCTATGTCATTAGCTAATCCCAACAGGAAGTTGGTTATTCTGGGTTTTGTCAAAAACGCATGCTCTGGAATTTGATATACTAGTCCTAGGTTTTTTACCCAATTGCCACCAAACTCGGTCAACCTGATCTCAAGACATTGGGGATGAAAAATTGTGAGGGGATTTTTGATATCTCGAACGGTTTGGCCGTGGCGAGGCGTTGAAAATATTTGAATGTGGATTTTTGGAAAAATATAGCTATGAACGAATGAATACTACTCCTACAAAAAACAATGAATTTACACCAAACTTTGTCAACATGATGCCAACATACTGAAGATGTTAAATTGTCAGTGGATTTGGGATATCTTGAATGGTTGATTTATGTTGATTTATTAAAGTAGCAGTAAAAAACATAACCATAACTTTAAAATGCAGCATCCAAACACTTCAAAATTTTTTACATACATAGAACTAGTCATTCTGAGAAATAAATGCTTACTTCCATCGATATAAAATAGTCTACAAAAAAAAGAAAATTAAAAAACGATTCAACATCTGATCTCACTCTAACTCTCTCACTCTAACTCTGTGTGTGTGCGTTAAGTGTGTGTGTAAGTGTGAGTGTTGACAGTGGGGGAGGGTGGCTGTCAGAGACAGAGAGACAGAGAGAGACAGAGTGTATTTAAAGTGTATTATCCTAACTCTTCACAACTTTTTACATATGAAAAACAAGTCATTCTTAGGAAATATGTTTATCATGTTTTCAGAGACCGCAAAAACATTTCAAATATCACACATGTAAACTAGCAGATGAAGACTATAATACCAAGGATGAACACAAGATGACCTCATAGGATAAGGAATCTTTTTCAGCTCATTCTCAGTCTATCAGAATGATGTAAAAGCATTTTGGGTAACACTTTCTATGAAGCCCAATACATTATAATGGTATTTTTAAGGGATTATAATGAATGCATAATGCATTATAAAAACCTTATAATATGTTATATCATCTCATGAATAATCATAACAACAATTATAATACATTAAAATACTTGAGTATTTGAGGTTATAACTTTTAAGATTATGATATTTTATAACACAATGGACAACATATCAAATCTACTTAATTTATAATGGACTATATCATATTACATTTATTTTTTACATTATATATTATGTTTTATTTTGATGGTGCCCCTAGTCTATTGACAATAAGCACTTGTCCAAATACATGTGAACTAACACTCCTTAGAGTATTATAAATACGGGCTTCATAGAAAGTTTGCTTTTAACCCTTTCATTGCTGTAACCCTTCAATCCAAACTGCCACAGGATTACTGTCTATGCATGTGCCCGCCGGGCACCATTTTCCTGATGCTACCGGCATGGCGATTGTGCTGGGGGCGAGGGCCCGTCATCGCTGCTTGCAGCTATATATATATATTTTTTTTTTCAAGGTTTTGGGGGGTTTTGAGGCCCTTAACATACACGAAAACTCTTGAAACTTTGCACACATGTTGGAATCTGCGGCCATCAGGGCTGGACAGAGTTTGATATGGGGGGGTCACCTGGGGGGGGCGTGGCTTAATGTTAAAAAAGGCGACTTTTGAGGGGCTCTGTAGCGCACACCGTTTGACCTACAGTTACCAAAATTCATACGCATATAGACCTCATCCGGCCAAACAACTTTCGTGCTCACAGTCCCTGCTTCGCCTAACAGGAAGTCAGCTATTCAAGGTTTTGTGAAAAACGCATGCTCTGGAATTTGCAATACTCCTACTAGGGTTTTTTTCAGATTGCCACCAAACTCAGTCAATATCATCTCAAGACATTAGGGATGCAAAATTGCCAGGGGATTTTTGATATCTCGAACGGTTTGGTCGTTGCGAGGCAACGAAATTATGGCGAGAAATGAGAAACAGGAAATGGCTAATAACTATTGCACACATTGTCTGATTCTAATGAAACTTCAGGAGTTTGTTCGTTGTATGATGCCGATCACATAGATGTGACTATTGAGAGTAAAAGTTACAGCGCCACCAACTGGCAGCAGGAAGTGTGTTGTTTTCAAAATGGTTTTAAATCAGACTCTTAGTTTTACCCGATTTGCTTCAAACTTCATCAGAATAATGACAAAACACGGCCGATGAGAATCTGTAAAGGGGTCGTTGATACATTAAATGCTGTTGCCATGGCAACTTGTCAAACTTTAACATTTGTTTCCTGTGCTTTTGGGGCACTTAATAAGCTTAGATTTTCATGAAACTCAACACACACATCAGTATTAATGATAGTTAGACACTGGCAAAGGCTCATAAATGGGCGTGGAGGAGGCACTCTATAGCGCCACCTTTTGTCAAAAGTTGGGGGGTTAGTTTTAGCTACAGACACCAAACTTGATATGTATATTGGTCTCATCAAGCCAGACAACTTTCTAATTTACACCCATTAGCTGCGACCAACAGGAAGTCTGCTATTTTAATTTGAATGTGGATTTTTGGAAAAATCAGGCTATAAACAAATTCATACTCCTCCAAGCAGGAATAAGTAGTTCACACCAAACTTTGTCAACATGATGCCAACATACTGAAGATGTTAAATTGCAAGCGGATTTGGGATATATTGAACGGTTGATTTATGGTGATTTATTAAACTAGCAGTAAAAAACATAACCGTAATTTTAAAATGCAGCATCCAAACACTTTAAAACTTTTTACATACACAGAACTAGTCATTCTGAGAAATAAATGCTTACTTCCATCGATATAAAATAGTCTACTAAAAATAGAAAATTAAAAAACTATTAAACATCTGATCTCACTCTAACTCTCTCACTCTAACACTGTGTCAGGGGATGTGCTTAAGTATGTGTGTGTGTGTAAGTGTGACTGGGGGTAGTTGAGTGGCTCTGTGTGTGTGTGTGTGTGTGAGAGAGAGAGAGAGAGAGAGAGAGAGAGAGAGAGAGTGCATTTAAAGTGCATTATCCTAAATCTTCACAACTTTTTACATATGAAAAACAAGTCATTCTTAGGAAATATGTTTATCATGTTTTCAGAGACTGCAGAAACATTTAAAATATCACACTTGTAAACTAGCAGATGAAGACTGTAATACCAAGGATGAACACAAGATGACCTCATAGGATAAGGAATCTTTTTCAGCTCATTCTCAGTGTACCAGAATGACTTACAAGCACTTTGCTTTTAACCCTTTCCTTACTGTGACCCTTCAATCCAAACTGGTACAGGGTTACTGTCAATGCATGTGTCCGCTGGGCACCGTTTTTCTGATGGCACCAGGGTTGTGGATGCGCTGGTGGCGAGGGCCCACCCATCGCTGCTTGCAGCTATATTTATTCTTTTTTTTCAAGGTTTTGGGGGGTTTTGGGGCCCTTAACATGCTCAAAAACTCTTGAAAATTGGCGCATACCTTGGAATCTACGGCCATTAGGGCCGGGCAGAGACTGGTACATGGGCGTGGCAAAGGGACTCTACAGCGCCCCCTGGAATTTGGAGGGTCATATAGCACACATACTTGCACTTACACATATGAAACTCGGTACACATATAGAACTCATCAAGTTAAACAACTTTCGCACTCTATGTCATTAGCTAATCCCAACAGCAAGTTGGTTATTCTGGGTTTTGTCAAAAATGCATGCTCTGGAATTTGATATACTAGTCCTAGGTTTTTCACCCAATTGCCACCAAACTCCGTCAACCTGATCTCAAGACATTGGGGATGAAAAATTGTGAGGGGATTTTTAATATCTCGAACGGTTTGGCTGTGGCAAAGCGTTGAAATTATGGCGAGAAATGAGAAACAGGAAATGGCTTGTAACTACTGCACACATTGTCTGATTCTCATGAAACTTCAGCGGTTTGTTCAATGTATGATGCCGATCACATAGATGTGACTCTTAGGAGTCAAAGTTATAGCGCCACCAACTGGCAGCAGGAAGTGTGTCGTTTTCAAAATGCTTTTAAATCAGCCTCTTAATTTTACTCAATTTGCTTCAAACTTCATCAGAATAATGTCAAAACACGGCCGATGAGAATCTGTAAAGGGATCGTGGATACATTAAATGCTGTTGCCATGGCAACGTGTCAAACTTTAACATTTGTTTCCTGTGTTTTTGGGGCACTTAATAAGGTTGGATTTTCATGAAACTCAAGACACACATCAGTATTAATGATAGTTAGACACTGGCAAAAGCTCATAAATGGGCATGGAGGAGGCGCTCCATAGCGTCACCTTTTGTCAAAACTGGGGGGGTTAGTTTAAGCTACAGACACCAAACTCTGTACGTATATTGGTCTCATCAAGCTGGACAACTTTCTAATTTACACCCATTAGCTGCGACCAACAGGAAGTCTGCTATTTTGATTTGAATGTGTATTTTTGGAAAAATCAGGCTATAAATAAATTCGTACTCCTCCAAGCAGGAATAAGTAGTTCACACCAAACTTTGTCAACATGATGCCAACATACTGAAGATGTTAAATTGCGAGCAGATTTGGGATATCTTGAACGGTTGATTTATAGTGATTTTTTGAAATTAGCAGAAAAAACATAACCGTAATATTAAAATGCAGCATCCAAACACTTTAAAAAAATTTTCATACATAGAACTAGTAATTCTGAGAAATAAATGCCTTGTTCCATCTATATAAAATAATCAACAAAAAAATAGAAAATTAAAAAACTATTAAACATCTGCTCTCACTCTAACTCTCTCACTCTAACTCTGTGTTGGGGGATGTGCTTAAGTCTGTGTATGTGTGTGTGTAAGTGTTACTGGGGGTAGTTGAGTGGCTGTGTGCGTGTGAGAGAGAGAGAGAGACTGAGAGAGAGAGAGAAAGACAAAGTGCATTTCAAGTGCATTATCCTAACTCTTCACAACTTTTTACGTATGAAAAACAAGTCATTCTTAGGAAATATGTTTATCATGTTTTCAGAGACCACAAAAATATTTGAAATATCACACTTGTAAACTGGCAGATGAAGACTATAATACCAAGGATGAACACAAGATGACCTCATAGGATAAGGAATCTATTTCAGCTCATTCTCAGTCTATCAGAATGATTTAAAAGCATTTTAAGCTTTTAACCCTTTCATTGCTGTAACCCTTCAATCCAAACTGCCACAGGGATACTGTCAATGCATGTGCCCGCTGGGCACCGTTTTTCTGATAGCACCAGGGTTGCGGATGCGCTGGGGGCGAGGGCCCGTCATTGCTGCTTGCAGCTATATTTATTCTTCTTCTTCTTCTCCAAAGTAAAAAGTCTTTTTGAGGGCCTAAACATGCTCGAAAACTCATGAAACTTTGCACACGCGTCAGTCCTGGCGAAAATTTACATCTGATATTGGTTTCAGAAGTGGGTGTGGCAAAATGGCTCGATAGCGCCACCTATAAAATTTCAACGGAGTGCGCCTCGAGCTGCGTTTCACGTACATGTACGAAACTCGGTACACAGGTGTAGCACACCAATACCTACAAAAAAGTCTCCTGGTACAACATCCTAAACCCAACAGGAAGTCCGTTATATTAAATTTCCTGTACGATTTTTTTGCAGTTTTTGCCATTTTCAGGCCTCGTACTTTAACAAACTCCTCCTACAGTTTTTATCCGATCATCTTCAAATTTGCTGAGTGTTATCATAAGGCCTTTGCGATGTTAAATTGCGAAGATTTTGAGTTTTCGTCGAGGGGCGTGTCCGTGGCGGCCTGACAAATTTCGACGTGTCGCCATGAAAAAGGAAGTGGTTGTAACTTAAGCAAACAATGTCCGATCTGCCTCAAACTTCACAGGTGTGATAAGAGTCCGGTCCTGAACACATGTCAGTGCCCATATTCAGTTATAGTCATAGCGCCACCTGCTGACAACAGGAAGTGACTTGTTTAACACTGTTACGGACTTCTAACAACATATTAAAAAGCATTAGCAAGTTTTAAATAGGCTAGCAACATGCTACAATCATGCTACAACATGCTAGCAACACTTAGCTAAGAGCTAAACCATGCTATTAATACAAAGAAAAAGAAAATTGCTGTAACTCATGCATACAATGTCCAATCTGACCCAAAATTAATATTCAACATGTTACAAACATAGTAAAGCATGCTAGCAACACTTAGCTAATATACTAAAGCATGCTAATAATACAATGAAACAGGAAGTTACTCTAACTCAGGCATACAATGTCCAATCTGCCCCAAACTTAACATGTTTCATAAGAGTCCTGGCCTGAACACATGCCCATGCCCGTATTCAGTTATAGTCATAGCGCCACCTGCTGGCAACAGGAAGTCACATGTGTAATACTGTTGTGGATGCCTAGCAACATTTTAAAAATATCAACAAGTGTTAAATAGGGTAGCAACATGCTAGAAACATGCTATAACATGTTAGCAACACTTAGCTAAGTGCAAAAATATGTTATTAATACAATGAAACAGGAAGTTACTGTAACTCAGGCATACAACGTCCAATCTGCTCCACACTTAACATGTTTGATAAGAGTCCTGGTCTGAACACTTTTACGTGCCAATATTCAGTTATAGTCATAGCGCCACCTACTGTCAACAGGAAGTGACGTTTAACACTGATACACTATTAGCAACACACTAAAAAGCCATTGAGTGCTAAACTAGTTAAAAACACACTCAAACATGCTAGCAACACTTACTAAGTGCTAAGGAATGTTGTTAAAACCATGAAACAGGAAGTTGTTGTAATTCATGTAAACAATGTCCAATCTGCCCCAAACTTCACGTTTGATAAGAGTCCTGGTCTGAAGATATATACATGCCCATATTCAGTTATAGTCATAGCGCCACCTGCTGACAACAGGAAGTGATGTTTAACGGTGGTACGGACTCCTAGCAACATATTAAAAAGTGTTAGCAAGTTTTAAATAAGCTAGCATCATGCTGGAATCATGTTAAAACATGCTAGCAACACTTAGCTAAGAGCTAAAGCATGATATTAATACAAAGAAAAATTGCTGTAACTCATGCATACAATGTCCAATGTGCCACAAACTTAATATTCAACATGCTACAAACATAGTAAAGCATGCAAAATTTATCTAATATGCTAAAGCATGCTAATAATACAATGAAACAGGAAGTTACTGTAACTCAGGCATACAATATCCAATCTGCCCCAAACTTAACATTTTTAAAAAGATCCCTGGTCTGAACACATGCCCATGCCCATATTCAGTTATAGTCATAGCGCCACCTGCTGGCTACAAGAAGTGACACGTTTAATACTGTTCTGGATGCCTAGCAATATTTTAAAAAGTATCAAGTGTTAAATAGGGTAGCAACATGCTAGAAACATGCTAAAACATGTTAGCAACACTTAGCTAAGTGCTAAATCATGTTATTAATGCGATGAAACAGGAAATTACTATAACTCAGGCATGCAATGTCCAATCTGCCCCAAACTTGACATGTTTGATAAGAGTCCTGGTCTGAACACATTTATGTGACAATATTCACTTATAGTCATAGCGCCACCTACTGTCAACAGGAAGTGACGTTTAACACTGTGATGCACTATTAGCAACACACTAAAATAAGCCATTGAGTGCTAAACATGCTAAAAACACACTAAAACATGCTAACAACACTTACTAAGTGCTAAAGCATGCTATTAATGCTATGAAAGAGGAAGTTGTTGTAACTCAGCCATACAATGTCCGATCTTACCCAAACTTCACATGTTCGATAAGAGTCCTGGCCTGAACACATCTAAAGGCCAATATTCCATTATAATCATAGCGCCACCTGCTAGCAACAGCAAATGACTTGTTTTACACTAACTTAAACATCCAGTGTACAATTTGCACCAAACTTGACATGTTTGGCAAGAGTCTTAGCCTGAAGACATCTAAAGGCCAATATTCCGTAATAGTGCCACCTGTTGGCAGCAGGATATGTCATGTCTTACACTCAAGCATGCCATGTTCAATCTGCACCAAACTTCATGTTTGATAAAATCGCTGGCCTGAAGATATCTGCATGCCAATATTCAGTTATAGGCATAGCGCCACCAGCTGGCAGCAAGCATAGTGCCCACCATTTTCCACAGATCGGCGGTGAGCCCGGGTGCGAGGGCCCGCCCATTGCTGCTTGCAGCTTTAATTATTATTATTATTATTATTATTATTAGGGGCCAAGCACCGAAGGTGCGAAGGCACCTATTGTATCCGTTAGAATTCTTATTAGGGGCCAAGCACCGGAGGTGCGGTGGCACCTATTGTATCCGTTGGCGTTATTATTATTATTAGGGGCCAAGCACCGAAGGTGCGATGGCACCTATTGTATCTGTTGCCGTTCTTATTATTCTGCTTCTTCTTCTTCTTCTTCCGTTTCTTCCGCCGCAAGTCTATGGCAGCCCATAGAACCGCTTGCGGGAAAGTTGTATAATTTTGCACACTGATAGAGGACAGTCTCAACATTAACCATAGCAAGTTTGGAGTCTCTAACTCAAACTCTCTAGCGCCACCACTTGTCCAAACTTTCAAAAGATTTATGCTAATAACGTTTGAACCGTAAGCCACACAACAAAAATTCTTTTCCTCTGATTCCTTGGCTTATGCCGAGTCGAATGGACACCAAAATTCAAAAATCGTAAGGTTTAGTTTTTTCGCTATTCTCAATTGTTCGTAAAACCTACTTTTTCGAACTCGTCCTAGGCCGTTGCACCGATTGTCACAAAAATTGATCCAGATCATCTTCAGACCATGCTGGCAAAAAGTTATGGAATTCAAGTCGATTCGTCCAGCCGTTCACGAATAACACGCGAAAGAATTCTACGAAAAGCTAGCAAAAATCAATGTGAGGCTATATCTCCGTAACAGTTTGTCATATTGACACCAAACTTGGTGTGTGTTATAACAAGCATGACCTGAGCCTACCTGCAGTGTTTCGGTGCAGTGCCCCCTAGTGGTCAGGAGATACGAAAAATGGCTATTTTTCTTTATAACGTCTGAATGATTTGTCAAAAATCACAAAACTGGTCTCTTTAGATTCGGTGTGTCATACCGAGTCGAACCATATCCAATTTTCCCATGTCAGCCATTTTGGGTGTCGGCCATTTTGAATTTAGCTTTAAAATGCTGTATCTTGAGAACGGATTAGCGTATCGTTTCGACATTAATTACAAAAATGTTCGGCACCATGCCCTGAATGTACATAAAAATTTTGGGGCCAGCGCCACCTTGTGGTCAAAAGCTATAACTAAATTTAAAAAAAATGCTAATAACTTTTGCGTACATTAGCCTATTGAAATGTAACTGATTTTGATAGATTCCTTCGGTCATGCTGAGAACACCGATACCAATTTTGCCAATTTTGGCTGAACTTCCTGTCCGCCATTTTGATTCATGTGGAAAACCTACTTTTTCGAACTCCTCCTAGACCGTTAGTCCAATTTTCACTAAATTTGACTCAGATCATCTTCAGACCATGCTGACAAAAAGTTATGGATTTTGTGTCGATACACGAAACCGTTTTCGTTTAGCGCATCAACGAATTTACTGGAAAGATGCCAAATTGCATCCGAGTCTGTATCTCTGCAAAGCTTTGACATATTGACACCAAATTTTATATGTGCTATTGTCACCACACTCTGACCAAGCCACATCAATTTGGTAACAGTGCCACCTATGGGTCAGAAGTAATACGCCATTCACTAAACATTAATAATGAAATTTACAAAAATGCTAATAACTTCTGCTTACATTAGCCTATTGTAATGAAACTGATGTCAATAGATTCTTTGGGTCAAGCCGAGAACATTGATATCCATTATGCCGAAATTGGCCAAACTTCCTGTCCTCCATTTTGATTAATGTACAAAACCTACTTTTTCGATCTCCTCCTAGACCGTTAGTCCAATCTTCACCAAATTTGACTCAGATCATCTTCAGACCATGCTGGCAAAAAGTTATGAATTTCGTGTCGATACACGAAACCGTTTTCGTTTAGAGTATCAACGAATTTGCTGGAAAGATGCCAAACTACATCTGAGGCTGTATCTCTGCAAAGCTTTGACATAATGACGGCAAACTTTGTGTGTGTCATTGTCATTTCACACAGAACACGTCACATCAATTTGAAAACAGCACCACCTGTTGGTCAAAAGTGATAAGCCATTAAATTTTATTACGATTGGTTGTATTTATGATTTTTCAGCCATTTCAATTGATCTTATCCTAAAATTATCTTAATTACTCATTTTTGTAGTCGGTCTGCTGCTCCTTGCCATGCTTAGCTCCTCATTCTGCCTCTGTTGTGCTTGGCCCCGCAATTGCTGCTTGCAGCTATATTTAGGGGCCAAGCACCAAGGTGCGGTGGCACCTATTGTATCCGTTGGCGTTATTATTATTCTGCTTCTTCTTCTTCTTCTTCTTCCGTTTCTTCCGCCGCAAGTCTATGGCAGCCCATAGAACCGCTTGCGGGAAAGTTGTATAATTTTGCACACTGATAGAGGACAGTCCCAACATTAACCATAGCAAGTTTGGAGTCTCTAACTCAAACTCTCTAGCGCCACCACTTGTCCAAACTTTCAAAAGATTTATGCTAATAACGTTTGAACCGTAAGTCACACAACAAAAATTCTTTTTTCCTCTGATTCCTTGGCTTATGCCGAGTCGAATGGACACCAAAATTCAAAAATCGTAAGGTTTAGTTTTTTCGCTATTCTCAATTGTTCATAAAACCTACTTTTTCGAACTCGTCCTAGGCCGTTGCACCGATTGTCACAAAAATTGATCCAGATCATCTTCAGACCATGCTGGCAAAAAGTTACGGAATTCAAGTCGATTCGTCCAGCCGTTCACGAATAACACGCGAAAGAATTCTACGAAAAGCTAGCAAAAATCAATTTGAGGCTATATCTCCGTAACAGTTTGGCATATTGACACCAAACTTGGTGTGTGTTATAACAAGCATGACCTGAGTCTACCTGCAGTGTTTCGGTGCAGTGCCCCCTAGTGGTCAGGAGATACGAAAAATGGCTATTTTTCTTTATAACGTCTGAATGATTTGTCCAAAAATCACAAAACTGGTCTCTTTAGATTCGGTGTGTCATACCGAGTCGAACCATATACAATTTTCCCATGTCAGCCATTTTGGGTGTCGGCCATTTTGAATTTAGCTTTAAAATGCTGTATCTTGAGAACGGATTAGCGTATCGTTTCGACATTAATTACAAAAATGTTCGGCACCATGCCCTGAATGTACATAAAAATTTTGGGGCCAGCGCCACCTTGTGGTCAAAAGCTATAACTAAATTTTAAAAAATGCTAATAACTTTTGCGTACATTAACCTATTGAAATGTAACTGATTTTGATAGATTCCTTCGGTCATGCTGAGAACACCGATACCAATTTTGCCAATTTTGGCTGAACTTCCTGTCCGCCATTTTGATTCATGTGGAAAACCTACTTTTTCGAACTCCTCCTAGACCGTTAGTCCAATTTTCACTAAATTTGACTCAGATCATCTTCAGACCATGCTGACAAAAAGTTATGGATTTTGTGTCGATACACGAAACGGTTTTCGTTTAGCGCATCAACGAATTTACTGGAAAGATGCCAAATTGCATCCGAGTCTGTATCTCTGCAAAGCTTTGACATATTGACACCAAATTTTATATGTGCTATTTTCACCACACTCTGACCAAGCCACATCAATTTGGTAACAGTGCCACCTATGGGTCAGAAGTAATACGCCATTCATTACACATTAATAATGAAATTTCCAAAAATGCTAATAACTTGTGATTGCTTTAGCCTACTGTAATAAAACTGGTCTCAAAATATTCCTTGGGTGATGCCGACAACATACATACCAATTATACCATACTTGGCCGAACTTCCTTTCCGCCATTTTGATTAATGTTCGAAACCTACTTGTTCGTACTCCTCCTAGACCGTTGATCCGATTTTCACCAAAATTGAGTCAGATCATCTTCGGACTGTCCTGACTCAAAGTTATGGATTTCGTGTAGATAGAATAAACCGTTTTCGTACAGCGACACTACATATTTTAGGCTTGATGCCAAAATGATTCTTAGGCTGTATCTCTGTAAAGCTTTGGCATAATGACACCAAAATTTGTGTGTGTCATTGTCACCTCATACAGAACACACCACATCAATTTGAAAACAGCACCACCTATTGGTCAGAAGTGATAAGCCATTAAATTATATTATTGGTTGTATTTATGATTTTTCAGCCATTTCAACTGATATCATCCTAAAATGACTTTAGTTACTCATTGTTACAGTCGGTCTGTTGCTCCTTGCCATGCTTAGCTCCTCATTCTGCCTCTGTTGTGCTTGGCCCCGCAATTGCTGCTTGCAGCTATATTTCTTATTATTCTGCTTCTTCTTCCGCTCTGGAAGTCTATGGCAGCCCATAGAACCGATTGCGGGAAAGTTGTGAAATTTGGCACAGTGATAGAGGACAGTCCCATCATTGACCATAGCAAGTTTGGAGTCTCTAACTCAAACTCTCTAGCGCCACCACCTGTCCAAAATTTCAATAATTTTATGCTAATAACTTTTGAACCGTAAGGCACAGAATCAAAATTATTTTTTTCTCTGAATCCTTGGCTCATGCCGAGTCGAATGAAGTCCAAAATTCAAAAATCGTAAGGTTTAGTTTTTTTTCTATAAATTTTTGTTCGTAAAATGTACTTTTTCGAACTCGTCCTAGACGGTTTGTCTGATTTTCACCAAAATTGGCTCAGATCATCTTCAGACAATCCTGGCAAAAAGTTATGGAATTCAAGTTGATTAGTCAAACCGTTTTCGAATAACGCGCAAATGATTTCTATGAAAAGCACGCAAAAATGGTTGTGAGGCTATATCTCCGAAACGGTTTGGCATATTGAGGCCAAACTTGGTGTGGGTTATAACAAGCATGACCTGAGACTACTTGCAGTGTTTCGGCACAGTGCCACCTAGTGGTCAGGAGATATGAAAAATGGGTATTTTTCCTTATAACTTCTGAATAGTTAGGCCAAAAATCATGAAACCGGTCTCTATACATTCGGTGCATCATGCCGAGTCGAACCATATCCAATTTTCCCATGTCAGACAAATTGGGTGTCGGCCATATTGAATTTTGTCCAAAAATGCTATATTTTACAAACGCATTGACGTATCATTACAAAACTCGGTATGTGTCTTTGGCACCATGCCCTGACAGTACTCAAAAAGTTTGGGGGCAGCGCCCCCTTGTGGTCAAAAGTTATAAAGAAATTTACAAAAATGCTAATAACTTCTCTTTACATTAGCTTATTGTAATGAAACTGATATCAATAGATTCCTTGGGTCAAGCCGAAAACATTGATATCCATTATGCCAAAATTGGCCAAACTTCCTGTCCGCCTTTTTGATTAATGTAGAAAACCTACTTTTTCAAACTCCTCCTAGACCGTTAGTCCGATCTTCACCAAATTTGACTCAGATCATCTTCAGACCATTCTGGCAAAAAGTTATGAATTTTGTGTCGATACACAAAACCGTTTTCGTTTAGCGCATCAACGAATTTGCTGGAAAGATGCCAAACTACATCTGAGGCTGTATCTCTGCAAAGCCTTGACATATTGACACCAAATTTTATATGTCCTATTGTCACCACACCCTGACCACGCCACATCAATTTGGTAACAGCGCCACCTGCTGGTCTGAAGCAATGCACCATTCATTAAACATTAATAGTGAAATTTTCAAAAATGCTAATAACTTTTGATTGCATTAGCCTAATGTAATAAAACTGGTCTCAAAATATTCCTTGGGTCATGCCGACAACATACATACCAATTATACCATACTTGGCCGAACTTCCTTTCCGCCATTTTGATTAATGTACAAAACCAACTTGTTCGTACTCCTCCTAGACTGTTGATCCGATTTTCACCAAAATTGAGTCAGATCATCTTCGGACTGTCCTGACTTAAAGTTATGGATTTCGTGTCGATAGAGTAAACCGTTTTCGTACAGCGCCACTACAGATTTTAGGCTTGATGCCAAAATGATTCTGAGGCTGTATCTCTGTAAAGCTTTGGCATAATGACACCAAAATTTGTGTGTGTCATTGTCACCTCACACAGAACGCATCACATCAATTTGAAAACAGCACCACCTATTGGTCAAAAGTGATAAGCCATTAAATTATATTATTGGTTGTATTTATAATTTTTCAGCCATTTCAACTGATATCATCCTAAAATGACTTTAGTTACTCATTGTTACAGTCGGTCTGTTGCTCCTTGCCATGCTTAGCTCCTCATTCTGCCTCTGTTGTGCTTGGCCCCGCAATTGCTGCTTGCAGCTATATTTATTATTATTATTCTTCTTCTCCAAAATGAATCGCATTTTTGAGGGCCTAAACATGCCCGAAAAGTCATCAAACTTTGCACACGCCTCAGAACTGGTGGAAATTTACGTCTGATATGGGTTTCAGAAGTGGGTGTGGCAAAATGGCTCGACAGCGCCACCTATTCACGCTCAATGAAGTGCCCCTCCCAGTACGTTTCATGTACATGTATGAAAATTGGAACACACATGTAACACACCAATACCCACAAAAAAGTCTCTTGGAGCAAAATCCGAAACCCAACAGGAAGTCAGTTATTTTTCATTTTCTCAGCAAATTTTGTGCCATTTTTGCCATTTTCAGGCGTCGTATTAAAACGAACTCCTCCTAAAGATTTATTCGGATCAACACTAAATTTGGTCATTCTAGTCTAAAGCCCTTTGTGACGTTAAATTGTGAAGATCTAGAGTTTTCGTTGGAGGGCATGTCCGTGGTAGCCTGTCAAATTTCGATGATTCGCCATGAAAAAGGAAGTTGTTATAACTCAGCCATACAATGTCTGATCTGCCCCAAACTCCACATGTTTAATAAGAGTCCAGTCCTGAACACATGGCCACGATCATATTCAGTTATAGTCATAGCGCCACCTGCTGGCATCAGGAAGTGACATGTTTTACGCTGTGAGAGACCCCTCCTAGAGATTTCATGAAATCAATATTATATTTGGTGAGTCTAATCTAAAGACCTTTGCCATGTTAAATTGTGAAGATCTTGAGTTTTCGTTGAAAGGGCGTGTCTGTGGCAGCCTGACAAAGTTTGATGTTTCGCCATGGGAATAGAAGTTGTTGTAACTCAGCCATACAATGTCCAATCTGCCCCAAACTTCATATGTTTGATAAGAGTCCTGGCCTGAAGACATCTAGATGCCAATATTGTATTATAATCATAGCGCCACCTGCTGGCAACAGGAAATGACTTGTTTTACACAAACTTAAACATGCAATATCCGATCTCCCCCAAACTTCACATGTTTGATAAGAGTCCTGACCTGAAGACATCTAAAGGCCAATATTCCATTATAATCATAGTGCCACCTGTTAGCAGCAAGATATGTCATGTCTTACACTAACTCAAGCATACCATGTTCAATCTGCACCAAACTTCATATGTTTGATAAAAGTGCTGACCTGAACACATCTACATGCCAATATTCAGTTATAGGCATAGCGCCACCAGCTGGCAGCAGGAAGTTTGGCACATCGAAATGACTTTGATATATTCCTCCTAAATTTACTATGTTAAAAGCATAGTGCCCACCGTTCGCTGTTTCCCTAAAGCCACCGGTTGGCGGCGAGCCCGGGTGCGAGGGCCTGTTCATCGCTGCTTGCAGCTTTAATTAGGGCCCGAGCACCGGTGGTGCGAGGACCCTATTGGAATTGCTCCGTTTATTCTTCTTCTTCTTCTTCTTCTTCTCCAAAATGAATCGCATTTTTGAGGGCCTAAACATGCCCGAAAAGTCATCAAACTTTGCACACGCATCAGAACTGGCGAAAATTTACATCTGATATAGGTTTCAGAAGTGGGTGTGGCAAAATGGCTTGACAGCGCCACCTATTCACGCTCAATGAAGTGCCCCTCCCGCTACGTTTCACGTACATGTATGAAAATTGGTACACACATGTAACACACCAATACTCACAAAAAAGTCTCTTGGAGCAAAATCCAGAATCCAACAGGAAGTCGGTTATTTTTCATTTTCTCAGCAAATTTTGTGCCATTTTTGCCATTTCCAGGTGTCATATAAAAACAAACTTGGGCAAACAAATTTGGGCAGTCTAATCTAAAGCTTAGAGTTCGATTAGAGTCCTGTCCTGAACATATCTGAAGGCCAATATTATAATCATAGCGCCACCTGCTGGCAACATGAAATTACTTGTTTTACACTAACTTAAACATACCATGTTCAATCAGCACCAAACTTCATATGTTTGATGAAAGTGCTGGCCTGAACACATCTACAGGTGCTGGTCATAAAATTAAAATATCTTCAAAAAGTTGATTTATTTCACTAATTCTATTCAAGAAGTGAAACTTGTATAATGTATACATTCATTCCACACACACTGATATATTTCAAGTGTTTATTTATTTTAATTTTGATGATTATAACTGACAACTAATGAAAACCCCAAATTCAGTATCTCAGAAAATTAGGATATTGTGAAAAGCCTCAGTATTGAAGACACCTGGTGCCACACTCTAATCAGCTAATTAACTCAAAACACATGCAAAGGCCTTTAAATGGTCTCTCAGTCTAGTTCTGTAGGCTACAGAATCATGGGGAAGACTGCTGATTTGACAGTTGTCCAAAAGACGGCCATTGACACCTTGCACAAGGAGGGCAAGACACAAAAGGTCATTGCAAAAGAGGCTGGCTGTTCACAGAGCTATGTTGTCAAGCACATAAATAGAGAGGCAAAAGGAAGGAAAAGATGTGGTAGATAAAAGTGTACAAGCAATAGGGATAACCGCACCCTGGAGAGAATTGTGAAACAAAACCCATTCAAAATGTGGGGGAGATTCACAAAGAGTGGACTGCAGCTGGAGTCAGTGCTTCAAGAACCACTACGCACAGACGTATGCAAGACATGGGTTTCAGCTGTCGCATTCCTTGTGTCAAGCCACTCTTGAACAACAGACAGCGTCTCGCCTGGGCTAAAGACAAAAAGGACTGGACTGCTGCTGAGTGGTCCAAAGTTATGTTCTCTGATGAAAGTAAATTTTGCATTTCCTTTGGAAATCAGGGTCCCAGAGTCTGGAGGAAGAGAGGAGAGGCACAGAATCCACGTTGCTTGAGGTCCAGTGTAAAGTTTCCACAGTCAGTGATGGTTTGGGGTGCCATGTCATCTGCTGGTGTTGGTCCACTGTGCTTTCTGAGGTCCAAGGTCAATGCAGCTGTATACCAGGACATTTTAGAGCACTTCATGCTTCCTGCTGCTGACCAACTTTATGGAGATGCAGATTTCATTTTCCAACAGGACTTGGCACCTGCACACACTGCCAAAGCTACTAGTACCTGGTTTAAGGACCATGGTATCCCTGTTCTTAATTGGCCAGCAAACTCGCCTGACCTTAACCCCATAGAAAATCTATGGGGTATTGTGAAGAGGAAGATGCGATATGCCAGACCCAGCAATGCAGAAGAGCTGAAGGCCACTATCAGAGCAACCTGGGCTCTCATAACACCTGAGCAGTGCCACAGATTAATCGACTCCATGCCACGCCGCATTGCTGCAGTAATTCAGGCAAAAGGAGCCCCAACTAAGTATTGAGTGCTGTTAATGCTCATACTTTTCATGTTCATACTTTTCAGTTGGCCAAGATTTCTAAAAATCCTTTCTTTGTATTGGTCTTAAGTAATATTCTAATTTTCTGAGATACTGAATTTGGGGTTTTCATTAGTTGTCAGTTATAATCATCAAAATTAAAAGAAATAAACACTTAAAATATATCAGTCTGTGTGGAATGAATGTATACATTATACAAGTTTCACTTTTTGAATGGAATTAGTGAAATAAATCAACTTTTTGAAGATATTCTAATTATATGACTAGCACCTGTAAATGTATCCCATCAGGTAATGAAAAGTTTGACACACTTGTGGTCTTCATCCTCACTTTAACACAGGAAATATGTCACACTCAAGTCAAGTGGTCATGTGCAAAGACTGCAGGTGAGGGTATTTGGACAAGGCAATAGTCTTGTTACATACACACATACATATTAATTGTTCTTGCTTTGTGAACTCTTGAGTTTGTCTCACCCAAGTTAGTAGCAGGATGTGCACTTCTGAGTCCAGAGATAGGATTTCAGGTGCATTGTGTTCAAGTGAGGTTGATGGAGAGCAGCTTCCCACCATGTGGTGCCTCAATCTGATAGCCATTTGCTCTTCTTCATGAACACTCAATCAGTCCACCATACGTCCGTAGGCTATAAGGGGGTGATGCAGTCTTCATATTAAATAGTTAAAAAATTTATGTTGCTTTGATCATCAAATATAGCATCTTTACAGCATTCTCAGGATGCCCCTCAGGAAACACTTGTTTGGAAAGACAAGTCTTAAGAGCAAGATTTCATGAAAAGGCCAAGACCACAAACTTCTGTGCACAAGATGATCACATTCTGTGTTGGGAGGATTTAGGGTTTTGGTTGCCCATAAGGGTGGACCAGGGTACAGAACTGAGTTGTGACTCTCACTAGTGCACTCGTCACACTTCAAAAAAGCGTCACTTCACATCTACAAATTGTGATGTCAATGAACAGCACTTGAAGCAGATCGCTTGCTCTTTCAGGTAAGCTTTTCACTCATAAGGGATCTTCAATCAAGCCTCAAAGTCTTCTTAAATGTTGGGGATTATTGTGCATGATGCAACATTTGGCTGGATCATCATTAGAATGTCTTTTGTCTTGTGATTCACCTTGAAATATTTAGTTGTGTGTACTGACACTGGTGTCCTGAAGTTAGAGAATTTTGGAGGAAGTCCTTTATACTGTGGATGGGAACTACTGAGTAAGGAATAAGGAAGGCGCATAAGAAACACCAAACTCTTCTTTGAACTCTGAACCTTGACAGTGTCATAGGTACTATTTTAATCTCTGTTCTCTGATGGAGTGAACAAGCCATTGTGTTGATGTACTGACAATTAGGAACCTCAAACACATCTGATACTTCAGAAAAGGCAGATGAGAACTGGCAAATATAATGTGAATGTGCAGGACTGTACTTACAATGGGAAAAGGTCTTTTGTTCTTCTTTTGTTGTTGTTTTTGGGGAAAAAAAATAAAAAATCCACAGCTATTTGAAGACCAGAGCACTGGGGAAGCATATTATGGAGCAAGAACACTATGGAGACCACAATCTAACCAAAGGGAGGGAAGTACCATAAGTGGAAAGACCATGATTGGACATCCCTGTTTTAGAGCAAGAAGCAGAAAATGTTAGGAATACAGAGAGAGGAAGAGAAAGCCAAAAGTAAAACACAACTGGAAAAAGAAAATGCAGCTCTACAAAATACTGTTTTGTAACCACCTCCTTGAATGAAAGTACAGCAGAGCTTGTAAAGGTACTGGTAACCTCTTTAAGTGCAAACAGAATATCAGTTCCTGAACCTTCAGTGGGGATCCAATGAAATACAATAATTGAAAACTCCCCTTTTTGAAACACTGATCAAGCTGGAAGAACCTTCAAGATGAGAAAATACACTACCTCCTTAGTTATGCAAGTGGATAAGCTAAGAAAGCACTTGATGTCTATTTACTTATTACTGAATCTGCTAAATCTATTACTGAAGGTTGTTTCATGAGAAATGTTGGAAGACAGATATCATTTACATTAAAAATTTTGGAAACAATTTACAATTGTGAAATAGCACAGAGATGAGTTCAAAGTGTGGCAAGAGATGGGATCTAAGGACAGCTCAGAGAGTTTGTTGGTTTTCAATGTAGATTTCTTCATAGATGTTGATTTTTGTCATCCAACAAATTAAAAAAAAAAAAAAATGAAAATGAATTAGGATTAGGTATTTGAATGTGAACACTATTTTATGTATTCAATTAAGTACACTATTAATTAGTCTTTTTAAACATATGGTTAATTTTAAATGATTTAATGTTAATGACATGTATATTCAATTACATTGTCACATGCAATATAATGCCTTAAAAATAAATGTTTCAGCCACTGTGCCTATAAAATAAATAATTTCAAGACAGCTGAATTAGAATTGAAAAAAAAAAAAAATATCAGTACAATTGTTATGGAAGTAGAATCACGCAAAAGGATTATAATAAAACAGATGGTATTTACTGAGGCAATAGAGGCAAATGGAGAAATGGCAGGTAAGTAGGTAATTCAATGGAGAAGTTCATGGCATAGATGAGGAATGTGATGAGAGTCTTTTCCTTACAGGAGATTGTGGAAGCACCGGAGGGAGAATGGATGACAGCAAACACCTCAATTAAGCAATCCAAGGAAACACAACGGAGACTTGGGAAGAAACACATGCTGGAGAGAAACACAGGAGGTAAGTACACAAGGAAGGAAAGTATATCCACGTAAGTAGAAGTAGCATAGAGAATCCACTTCGAATGAACAAGACTGGACACTGGAGTGAGGTGAGGTGTGTGTGTATAAAGCCGTGTTGATGAAGGTGCAGATGCAATGCAGGTGTGTGCAATCAGAACTCAGGTGAGCTGTGATTGTGTGGTAAGTGAGCCTGGCCGATCTGTGACAACAATGTAGTAAACAGAATCATCACAAAATAATTTTCAAATCATTCATATTACCAACATATCTGTGGTTTTCCATTATAAATTCCATTTTAGTTTCAATTTGAGAATGCCACAAGATGATTTGTCTGTGTATTCTAATGTGCAATCTAAATGCAGTTTTAATTGTGTTAAAGATAATTTCTGATAAAATGGCTTTGAGCAAAACACATAATACATATTTAAACAATGCAGTGAGGCATGATTTCAGTATGTGTCTTAATTGCTTGACACCACATTAACAGCGAGTGGATAGGCTGTGGCAGACAAGGTGTTCTACCCTCTGGAACAAACAGAAAGATGTATCTATTATCTGAGCCTTACCAAGGTCAGTGACCTATGACAGACAGAGTAGTGAAAACATTAGAAACCGTGCAATTTAATCTTAACACAAATAAAAGACGGAGCATCACAAAAGGCTGAAAAATAGACAATGTCTTAGATTTGTCCCCCTTGGATCTGGGAAGTTTTGTCTTCTAGCTAGTCAAAAACATTGCAACAGTCCTATTCCACTCACCCTGCTGACACTTGTATTAATGGCATTTCAGCCCAAGGCAGATGATATTAAATAAGGTATGCAGAATGTGGTTGAACACCTACTAACACCAATGTTTTGCATTAGTTTTGCAGTAGTGTCTATACAAAGCACCACATGATAGCTTCTCATTCTGAGAAGCTTCTGTTACTGTTCTGATTACTTTATTTCAAAAGTAATTAGTTACATTACTATTTACGTTATTTTTTTTTTTCTGTACATCCATGAAATTTACATGAAATAGTAAGTTTTGTGTGTTGCCTAGCCACAACATCGAAGCATAAAACCCGATAATATGATAAAATATTTGTTATTACAGATTTTCTCAATCGATTTGACACATTTCTCCAAACTCAGGTCACTGTTCACATGTCCTATTCATTTTATACAAAAATGGCATTTTATATCTGAGAAACTAATTATTATTGTTTAACACGTTTCATGAACAGTATTCATGTAACACTATTCATGAACAGGGTATTAATCATAAACTAATATTATCCTATTGCTATACGATAAATAAATAAATAAATAAATAAATAAATATGATTTTATAGTCATAAACACAAGCATGCTTTGTATGTATTATACAATACAAAACCATTTTATGTCTGGGAAACTAATGTATTATTGTTAAGCACGTTATAAACATCTATTCGTAAACAGAGTATATGACAGTAGTTTTGTCTAAACGATCTTAGACTCTATCGTTCAGTGTTACAGTGTAAACACTATTACTTTTATATCGCGTCATTTTCATTTTATAGAACATTAAAAACATCCTGGCATTGTGAAACTTTTCGATGCAATGAAATGAAACATATTTCATAATGTTTCACTTGATTGCACATGTAGTCAGGAAATATAGTTTGGAAAAAATCTAACTACTATAATGTGTACAGGTTATGTCACAGTAAGACAACAACCAACGTAAGTAGGCTAATAAAAGAAAGACTTACTCCGTCGGTGGATCTGGCCGTGCGTCACATCGCGCTCGTCCTCTGAGGGAAATATAAATCTTACTCCTCACAGCACGTCTTCTTCCAGTAACAAGATGCAAGTAGCCGAGATAAACAATGAAGTCAAGGCTCACTGCTTTGTTTACATTGATGTGGGCTGTACGCCGCTTGGGCCTCCATGTGGCTGATTATAATATCAAAAGTGTAAATAGCTTGTGGGCGTGATCAAATTAAAAATAATTAGGTCTGACGAGAAAGACTGGACATGGGGTTGGTTTCATACAGATTACTTTAACACATAATATTTGTTTTTTAGCAGACTGCATACTCTGTTTGTTTGCTTTATTTCACAAAACCACAGAGTGTTATTGTTATTATGAGTGTACACAAATAAAAGTAAACTCCTTACAGATTCGACAGCGTTAGGTTGTTCCAGAGTTTGGGAGCTAAATATGAAAATAATCTGCCACCCGCAGTTGATTTTGATATTCTAGGTATTATCAAATTGCCAGAGTTTTGAGAATGCAGCAGATGTGGAGGAATATAATACAATAGGAGCTCACTCAAGTTCTGAAATGCTAAACCATTGAGGGCTTTATAAGTAATTAGCAAGATTTTAAAATCTATACAATTATAATAGGGAGCCAGTGCAGTGTTGACAGAACCCGGGCCAATATGGTCATAATTCCTGTTTCTAGTAAGCACTCTAGCTTGAGGAGTTTGTTTATTAAGCGCACAGAGCAACCACCCAGTAAAGCATTACACTAATCTAACTTTGAGGTCATGAACGTATGAATTAATGTTTCTGCATTTTCCATTGAGAGCTTAGTGTTATTTAACTAGTTTATTTGGCTAACTTACCAGTTGATGTTATCACCGTTACGATGGCCATCACAAGAAAACGCTCCAACTGTAATGTATTGCAGATGACATGATCCAGACCACAAACTAAAACATAAAAAATACAAAATAAGTACTTGAAAAACCTGTTTGAGTCATTTAACTCAGTAAAATGTGTACCTACTGCAGCACTAGTTGCTTTGGAACTACCGTGCAATAACAAAACCTAAAATAAACAACATTCATAACATTTGTTAGACAAGTCTATTTCTCCACAACCCGTGGGTTAGTGGAGAGCAGCAGCCAGTGGCTAATTCGGCTAATATAGTAGCTCCAAAATACACCCCCAGTGTTGCAGGCGACAAGTTCTACGAACTTGGTCATAACAAAACCGAAGAACTATAAAGAATAACAAAAACCAAATACAGTGTAGCTTTTCTGATTGTGAGCCTTATTTATGAGCCTTATTTCAAACAGATATGTGGTGCAAAAGTCGAGTGCGCGAAACTTACCAATTAGCCTTTTTCACGGTCTGCGTTCAGAACCCGGAAGCATTGAATAGTTACTGCGGTCAGGCCAGCCGCCAAGTCGAAAAGCACGGTCAATCGAGCCACCACTTTATTTCGACGGTCGCGCATAAACTGCGTATTACGGTAAAAGCGTTAGAGAACTGATCCAAATGGCAGTGCCCGTCTAGAACGTGATTTTTACCATAGCTTTTATATATGTATGTATGTGTGTGTGTGTATATATATATATATATATATATATTCTCTGTCTCTACTTTTAAAAAGCTAGAAAAATAAAAGTTCTAGATTGCACAGATCGCTTTCACCTCAGATTGAGAGTGCACCTTACCACAGTGCTAGCAGCACAGTTTCAGGATTATCTGATGTGGAATTACAAAATAAGAGCCCATCCAAATCTGATTTATACACTGTTTTGTCTATATATTAAAAGGCTATAAAAATAAAAGTTCTAGATTGCACAGACCACTTTCACCTCAGATTGAAAGTGCACCTTGCCACGGTGCTAGCAGCACAGTTTCAGGATTATCTGATGTGGAATTACAAAATAAGAGCCCACCCAAATCTGATTTATACACTGTTTTGTCTATATATTAAAAGGCTATAAAAATAAAAGTTCTAGATTGCACAGACCACTTTCACCTCAGATTGAAAGTGCACCTTGCCACGGTGCTAGCAGCACAGTTTCAGGATTATCTGATGTGGAATTACAAAATGAGAGCCCACCCAAATCTGATTCATTTAGTATTTTGTCTCTACTTTAAGAAGCTATAAAAATAAAAGTTTTAGATTGCACAGACCACTTTCACCTCAGATTGAAACTGCACCTTCCCACAGTGCTAGCAGCACAGTTTCAGGATTATCTGATGTGGAATTACAAAAGAAGAGCCCACCCAAATCTGATTTATTTGTTGTTTTGTCTCTACTTTAAGAAGCTATAATAATAAAAGTTTTAGATTGCACAGACCACTTTCACCTCAGATTGAAAGTGCACCTTGCCACAGTGCTAGCAGCACAGTTTCAGGATTATCTGATGTGGAATTACAAAATAAGAGCCCACCCAAATCTGATTTATACACTGTTTTGTCTCTACTTTAAGAAGCTATAAAAATAAAAGTTCTAGATTGCACAGACCACTTTCCCCTCTGATTGAAAGTGCACCTTGCCACAGTGCTAGCAGCACAGCTTCAGGATTATCTGATGTGGAATTACAAAATAAGAGCCCACCCAAATCTGATTTATTTGTTGTTTTGTCTCTAATTTAAGAAGCTATAAAAATAAAAGTTCTAGATTGCACAGACCACTTTCCCCTCTGATTGAAAGTGCACATTGCCACAGTGCTAGCAGCACAGCTTCAGGATTATCTGATGTGGAATTACAAAATTAGAGCCCTTTAAATCTGATTTATTTGTTGTTTTGTCTCTAATTTAAGAAGCTATAAAATAAAAGTTCTAGATTGCACAGACCACTTTCCCTCTGATTGAAAGTGCACATTATACAGTGCTAGCAGCACAGCTTCAGGATTATCTGATGTGGAATTACAAAATTAGAGGCCACCCAAATCTAGTTGCCACTGTTTTCTATATTTTAAAAGGCTATAAAAATAAAAGTTCTAGATTGCACAGACCACTTTCACCTCAGATTGAGAGTGCACCTTGCCACAGTGCTAGCAGCACAGTTTCAGGATTATCTGATGTGGAATTACAAAATAAGAGCCCACCCAAATCTGATTTATACACTGTTTTGTCTTTACTTTAAGAAGCTATAAAAATAAAAGTTCTAGATTGCACAGACCACTTTCACCTCAGATTGAGAGTGCACCTTGCCACAGTGCTAGCAGCAGAGTTTCAGGATTATCTGATGTGGAATTAAAAAAATAAGAGCCCACCCAAATCTGATTTATACACTGTTTTTTTGTCTATATTTTAAAAGGCTATAAAAATAAAAGTTCTAGATTGCACAGACCACTTTCACCTCAGATTGAGAGTGCACCTTGCCACAGTGCTAGCAGCACAGTTTCAGGATTATCTGATGTGGAATTACAAAATAAGAGCCCACCCAAATCTGATTTATACACTGTTTTGTCTCTACTTTAAGAAGCTATAAAAATAAAAGTTCTAGATTGCACAGACCACTTTCACCTCAGATTGAAAGTGCACCTTGCCACAGTGCTAGCAGCACAGTTTCAGGATTATCTGATGTGGAATTACAAAATAAGAGCCCACCCAAATCTGATTTATTTGTTGTTTTGTCTCTACTTTAAGAAGCTATAAAAATAAAAGTTCTAGATTGCACAGACCACTTTCCCCTCTGATTGAAAGTGCACCTTGCCACAGTGCTAGCAGCACAGCTTCAGGATTATCTGATGTGGAATTACAAAATAAGAGCCCACCCAAATCTGATTTATACACTGCTTTGTCTCTACTTTAAAAGGCTATAAAAATAAAAGTTCTAGATTGCACAGACCACTTTCACCTCAGATTGAAAGTGCACCTTGCCACAGTGCTAGCAGCACAGCTTCAGGATTATCTGATGTGGAATTACAAAATAAGAGCCCACCCAAATCTGATTTATACACTGTTTTGTCTCTACTTTAAGAAGCTATAAAAATAAAAGTTCTAGATTTTTTGGAGACCACTTTCCCCTCCTGATTGAAAGTGCACATTGCCACACAGTGCTAGCAGCACAGCTTCAGGATTATCTGATGTTGGAATTACAAAATTAAATTACCAAATCATTTATACATGTTTTCTATATTTTAAAAGGCTATAAAAATAAAAGTTCTAGATTGCACAGACCACTTTCACCTCAGATTGAGAGTGCACCTTGCCACAGTGCTAGCAGCACAGTTTCAGGATTATCTGATGTGGAATTACAAAATAAGAGCCCACCCAAATCTGATTTATACACTGTTTTGTCTCTACTTTAAGAAGCTATAAAAATAAAAGTTTTAGATTGGACAGACCACTTTAACCTCAGATTGAAAGTGCACCTTGCCACAGTGCTAGCAGCACAGTTTCAGGATTATCTGATTTGGAATTACAAAATAAGAGCCCACCCAAATCTGATTTATACACTGCTTTGTGTCTACTTTAAAAGGCTATAAAAATAAAAGTTCTAGATTGCACAGACCACTTTCACCTCAGATTGAAAGTGCACCTTGCCACAGTGCTAGCAGCACAGTTTCAGGATTATCTGATGTGGAATTACAAAATAAGAGCCCACCCAAATCTGATTTATTTGTTGTTTTGTCTCTACTTTAAGAAGCTATAAAAATAAAAGTTCTAGATTGCACAGACCACTTTCACCTCAGATTGAAAGTGCACCTTGCAACAGTGCTAGCAGCACAGTTTCAGGATTATCTGATGTGGAATTACAAAAAAAGAGCCCACCCAAATCTGATTTATACACTGTTTTGTCTCTACTTTAAAAGGCTATAAAAATAAAAGTTCTAGATTGCACAGACCACTTTCCCCTCTGATTGAAAGTGCACCTTGCCACAGTGCTAGCAGCACAGCTTCAGGATTATCTGATGTGGAATTACAAAATAAGAGCCCACCCAAATCTGATTTATACACTGCTTTGTCTCTACTTTAAAAGGCTATAAAAATAAAAGTTCTAGATTGCACAGACCACTTTCACCTCAGATTGAAAGTGCACCTTGCCACAGTGCTAGCAGCACAGCTTCAGGATTATCTGATGTGGAATTACAAAATAAGAGCCCACCCAAATCTGATTTATACACTGTTTTGTCTCTACTTTAAGAAGCTATAAAAATAAAAGTTCTAGATTGCACAGACCACTTTCCCCTCTGATTGAAAGTGCACCTTGCCACAGTGCTAGCAGCACAGCTTCTGGATTATCTGATGTGGAATTACAAAATAAGAGCCCACCCAAATCTGATTTATACACTGCTTTTATACACATACATTTATACACTGAGAGTGCACCTTGCCACAGTGCTAGCAGCACAGTTTC
>VONZ01002944.1:0-32675 GCA_012976165.1 Labeo catla | reverse complement strand
CTCCGCTGGTTCCACCCAGCCTTCCTGAGCCTCCGCTGGTTCCGCCCAGCCTTCCTAACCCTCCGCTGGTTCCACCCAGCCTTCCTGAGTCAAGTCAAGTTGTAGCTGTGTTCCCCGAGTCAAGTCAAGTTGCAGCTACTGAATCAAGTCAAATTGCAGCTGCGTTTCCCGAGGCAAGTCAAGTTTCTGAGTCACGTCAAGTTGCAGCTGCAGCTACTGAGTCAAGTCAAGCGGCTGAGTCAAGTCAAGCGGCTGAATCAAGTCAAGCCAAAGCTGTCGTTCCTGAATCAAGTAAAGTCACAGCGGTTCCCCATGAGTCAAGCCAAGTTGTTGCGGGCATTCCTGAGTCAAGTCTCATAACCGCTGTGGTTCCTGAGTCAAGTCACGTCACGGCTGAGTCAAGTCACGTCACGGCTGAGTCAAGTCACGTCACGGCTACATCTCCTGAGTCAAGTCAAGTTCCTGGTGCGTCTCATGAGCCAAGACAAAGCCCAGCTCGCCCTCCAGAGCCGGAGCTCTGCCCAGCTCGCCCTCCAGAGCCGGAGCTCTGTCCAGCTAGCCCTCCTGAGTCGGCTCCTCCTTCAGCGCGCCCTCCTGAGCCGGCGCTTCATCCAGCGCTCCCTAGGGCTGGCAGTACTGTAAATTCCCCCAAGAAAATTTTGGGGGGGGGCTACTCCCCTGTTCAGCCATGGCCTCCTGGACTGTTTACCCAGCCATGGCCTCCTGAGCCCCCAGATCCACCATGGCCTCCTGGACTATCTGCCCGGCCATGGCCTCCTGAGCCCCCAGACCCGCCATGGCCACCTGAACTGTTTACCCGGCCATGGCCTCCTGAGCCCCCAGACCCGCCATGGCCACCTGAACTGTTTACCCGGCCATGGCCTCCTGAGCCCCCAGATCCGCCATGGCCACCTGAACTGTCTGTCCGGCCATGGCCTCCTGAACTCCCTGATCCACCATGGCCTCCTGAACTCCCTGATCCGCCCTGGAGGTACGCCCCTAAGTACCCGGTGTCTGTCCAGCACGGACCGCCAGGGCGCCCACCCCCCCACCCCAGTGTATGTGTTACGGCGCGAGTCGCGCCTTGTGAGAGGGGGGGGTAATGTCACGTATCCTTATTGTCATCGTGTGTTTATGTTGTGATTTCACCATGTGCTCCCTGGACTCAGCCCTCTCGTCACCCTAGTCACGCCCTCCTTGTTTCTTCCTGAGTGTTTCATTGTCTTCACCTGTGTATGTTCTGATTAGTTTGTGTATTTAAGTTCCACCTTGTGTTTAGTTCCCTGTCGGTCTTTATTGTTGCATATTGTTGAATAGTGTTTCTACGTGTGTGGATGTTTCTCTGTTCCTGCTTGTTTCTCTAAAAGTCATTAAAATAAATGTTATATCGTACGTCGTATCCAGTCTTCCATCCAGCACCTGCAGCAACTACGTGACACTATATCAACGTGCGCCGCCACTGAAATGCGTCTTCACGCAATTGGCCAGTTGATAAATTAAAACCAAACCCGGTTGAAAGTATGACAAACATCCTTTTCAATTAAGGGCCTGAGAGCATTTTGTTCTGCTTTTAAAGAAAATTTCATCTACTTCATTCAATACATTCGCATTTCGCAATAGACGTTTCAAAATCATCATCACATAGCCTGCCCCAAAACAAAATAAATAGCTGTGATTGGACCGGCAGGTATTTGTCAGCATAACGTGTAGAAACCCAGACTGATCTGCAGAGGGAAATTGAATGAGTTCGCGAGATCAGGATGTTCTCACCAGGCTAACCTCAGGTACCTCATTTGTCATTATTTTAAACCTCAAGACAATCATTGAGTTGGAAGCCTGTACTATAATGTGAATTACAAGATTAAATGTGATCTTTATAAAATACCTTTGAATGAACTCCAGCGTCGACGATCCAGCGGCAGGATACTCAAGGTTGAAGACGTAATAGCTGCTGAAGAAAGCAGCTACTCCGTGTAAAAAGAAAGGGTGTGGGCCCATCACGACATGTCCCTCGATGGATAAAAGCCATCCAGAGGGCTTCATCATGTCACCTGAAATGAACAGATACAACATTATGTGTTATGAGCACTTTGTGATCTGCTTAAGATACAAAGGGCTATACAAATGTAATTCTTATTATAATTATTTATTGTGGTCATATAGATTTCTAGAATGAAAACAAAATAATGAGTTAGAAATGTTGATACTAGATCAAAGTAACATTACCTTGAATGATCAAGCAGGGGGTGCTGGGGAGTTCTGCAGTATTGACGTCCACAGCAGTAGCACATGGCTGTAACATAGTAAATAGCATGGATTTAGGATAAAGGATAAATATTGTTCATTGGTCAGAGGTAGTAATTCATGCAAGGTAAATGTTGATAATGTAATCACTCATTTTGCATTTTAAATATTTGAATAAAAAAATCTTACATCAACTTCAAGCATGAAACTCTCTTTCGGCTCTTTGAAGTACAACATTAGGAGCAACAGGATGCAGCCAGCCTTGTCAGAGTCTGGATCATAGCAGGCCAGAACATCACGGATCTTGGGGTTGTCTAGTGTTGCACAGTAATCCAGGATGGTCTGTCCTCGTCGACTAATTGCCTCTTGTAGCTTCTGAAGGACATCGACGTCCGTCAGGAGGCCAAAGTGTGAGAATAGACATTTCTGAGAAAAGAGAAATGGCCATTCCTGTTTGATCTCAGACATCGCTGCAGCAGGCACTTTGTTAAGGTATTTCCGCAGGATGACGTATGTCTTTTCCATCATTGGTTCTGCTCTCTCTGCCCCACTCATTCCTTCCTCTGTGAATACAGACATACAAATGTATTGTTAGTACCCAAGTAACAATTTGGTCTTGTAGCCGCCCAACACACACAGATCTGGACCAATTACTAAAGTCTAAACAAAATTACTTAAGACAGTAGATGGCATGCCTGAGTAGATGTTCAGCAGATCCCTCTTCATATTCTCCAACGTTGCCTCGGTCTCCCCCTCTGGCAAATCTGCTGGGCCCCACCTGACACACCTAGGAGCGGGCATCACAGGGTAACAATACTATTGGAGACGGTTATAGCTCAGAAGTTGGAGCAAGTCGTCTCATGACTGAAGGGTCAGCAGTTTGATTCCCTGTTATGACTGTCTAAATAGTCGCATCCCACAGAAGTTATGTTACAGTGTAATAATGTTGTAAACACAGGTGTATTTTATCAAACTAATTAAGGTAAAGGTATTTAGTGTACCACAACCATGCATGCCAGAGAGCCACTATGCACAATATCAGCGCCCTGGCTCAGCTAAATCCTAAATGGAACAAGGCCATAATCACAGTTAATTACACCTGTGTTTACTACACTATTAACATCGCAACATGCTTGCTGTGAAAAGGGTCCATGTCAAAGTGTCAATAAAGTAGTCAAGAGAAAAGTATGTTTTGTCCTGTTTCAGGGTTATTCATGGTCATATACAATGCTTTTGAACAAATATTGACAGACTTTACATGTATATTGCCACACACCCGTATTGGTCAACAGGGCCTCTTGCCAGTCTGGCCTCTCCTGCCATTCCCGTGCGCGGTCTTCTTTCTCTGCGGCGTTGAGCAAGAGTGTTATTCCTATTTTTGTACTCCACTCTTGTTTTTACTTGTTGCAGAAGAGAGTGACATCCGTCTCCAGCAATATCACCGTGCTTGCCAATGTCACCAAATGATTTTGGATGGCTCCTGAAAATGTGGGTGGGATAATTAGAAAACATGTCACCATTGTGGCACTTACGACAGAAGCGTACAGCTAATGTAAGGATTACTTAAAGGAAAGAACCATGCTTAAAAAAACATCAGGCTGAACAAGACCTTCATAAAAACATGTGAATTAGTATGGTTTTCTTGAATATACTAGCTCCGTTTAAACAAACCATGTTTACTTTGCACCCTTATTACATCATAGGTGCAGGGAATGAATCAGTGAAAGTTACAAACAGTTGAAGGGGGTGGTGCTGGGGATTAACTGACAGCTTATATCGATAATAGTCCCATCCCTACCTGACAATGTTTCTCACAACGCTGTGGCACATGGCTCTGGTTGGGTTGCGGTCGTGCTGCATCATTTGGTCCACGAGCACGAAGGCCTTTCTCTCGTCTGGCAATGGTCTTTCTTCTTTTTCCACTCTAAGTCGAATGGCTGATGACACCTGGTCCCAGTTGAGACGAAAGTCAACATGCCATGGTACGCCAGGCGGTGAAGTGCTTGACGTGCTTGGGGCAGTGCTTGGAGGGCTGGGCAACAGTTGATTTGGAGACTGGAATGTTGTGTTTGGAGAACTTGGAGTTGGGGAACTTGGAGCACTTGGATCAGGAGCAGAGACCAACTCCATATTAACAGTAACAAGTCCTAGAAGGCACAAAAACAATTTATTAAATAAGACAGGGCAAGATGTAGGGCTATGGGTCAATAGACTGTGTGCTTAACTGTAGTCCTGCTCCAGTACTTCCTGGAGGAAGCACACACTGGTTTCCTGTCAGCACTATTAGATGAAGCAATTTGAATTTATTCACGCGAGTGCCATTTGTTCAAATGTGACATAATGGGTGGGGAGAACGCAGAAATGTCCATTGACTCATTGCTCTGATAATGGCACTTAAAAAAAACAGTTAAAATAGTTAAAATAACAGGCCAATACACTATTGGAATTACAAACTCATCATAACAGGGTCTGATTGTTTTTCACTGCTATTGCTATTAAGTTTGGAAATGCATGCAAGTAATAAGCATCAGCTGCATTCACTTCTATGTATTTCCAGATGTGAAAACAACAGCAGTGAAAAACAGCCCAGTTTTGAGGAGTTTGTAATTCCAATTATTATTTTTTAAGCCTATTATACATTTCCCCAACCCATTACGTCACACTGAACAAAGGCCACACACATGAATAAGGTTTATAAGCTGTGCTGCACACCTGAGATTAATCACTTCATCCAATAGTATCTGACAGGTAACCAATGTGTGAGCTTGGGACTATTGTCTACCAGTTGTGTCAATGTTCTAAGGCCCTAGTTCAGTGACATGAAAGAGTGAAAAGTGTAATGGGTGAACAGATGAATTTACCATCCTTGATGCCCTTCATTAACTTCCGACTTTGGATAGGTTTGAGGTATTTCACCAGATCCCTCTCCTCCACCAAGGTCAGATCTTCAATAGACTCGACCCCAAGCTCATCCAGCATGGTGGTAAGAAGGTCATCAGGGAGACCAGGCAAGTATGACCACACAGCTTCCTTGACCTAGTCCCATTAAGTAGTGAATCATGAAACACTGTAATTTCTCATTTTTGCCATCCCTACACTGTATGCATATTTCCTACTATAGTCTGTTCAATCCACAAAACAAATTAAAGACAAAAATCAACTTTATTAAAGGCTACCAAATAAATAAATAAATAAATAAATAAATTTGTATGACTACATAGCCTGCTCTACTACTCACATCTCTCCTCACGTATCCTGTATCCTCACTTTCCTCCCTGCTCATACTGCCTCTGGGAAAGAATGGTGGAGAGCAATAAGGGACTGATCATACACATTGTATGCTGAAAGAGGATAGTAGTCCAGTAGATCTTCCTGCTTAATGCACACATAATTGTCTTGGGCCACTCCTAGGTCACAGTACACACCTGTGTCACATAACTTTACAAAAGTATGTTTCTCTGAAACAAAATAGACCGAATTATGAACAACAATAACTAGCATAATCTTCCCCATAAGAAGCCCTTCATCACTGTTCTCTAGTAAAATGTACATCCCCCTTCTGTAATCTGTGCCTTTGACTGTAACACAGTTACAAGCCACTGCCGACTGTAACTGGAATGGACAACTGGCTACAGATGCCCTGATCCTGTCATTGTAATCGTCAACATGAAAATCAGTCCCCTTCTCTGCTTGTACAAGTGGAGGGAACAAGTTTCCCGCACTCAAGTACGCTTGTAGAAGTTGGTGCCTCTCTGCTAGAGTTTTGCACAAATTCTTAAAATTGTGCAATTTTCTGGCACACTGTTTAAAAAACGTATGTTTACTCTCAAATCGGAGTGTCCATAGGCGAATAAGTGGGCCAAAGTGAATGATGAGAGATGGATAGTGGCACAGATAATGGTGCTTTGGTCTGAGGGGGGCATTGGGGAAAAGCCTTGTCCTGTTGTCTATGTACTCCTCTATGAGGACTTTGAGATACGCAACCTGGCCCTCTGTAATGACTGGTGCACAGATGAGCTCAACAATCTCCCTCAGCTGCAAAATGATTTGCCACACCTCATTTACGCAGGGATCTTTAATCCTGTCACCCACCATGAGTGGGAGAAGTCTAAGCAAACACCAGTTCTGAACTGCATGCCCACTGAGCTTGTCGCTGCTGGGAGAGAGGTCTGCTGGTTTGTCCTTACCATCGTTAACTTCATATCTGAACTGGTTTTTGCACCTGTTTAACTGCAGGTATGTAAAATGATTATCCTCAACTAAACAGTGAATATATAAAGGAAGGTCATAAGCTATGACTCCCTCAAATAAGTCATGGCCTAGACATGGTGGTAGGCCAGGCTGGCAAACATGGAAATGTGAAAGCTGATTGAAAGGGGAGTCAAACTTGATGCCGCATACAGAGTCAGTGGCAGTAGTTTCCTGCTCTTGCAAATTACTTGCGTATGATTGGGCTGTTCTTTTGGTACCATGCGATAAAGGATTAGTCAGAAAATCACCTCTACACACTTCACAGTAGCGACAAAAATAAGTAGTCCGACTGAAGTTCTCCAAGAATCCCCCAATAGAATGGGATCCCAGGTTGTCTCCTGCAATGGCAACCAAAGAGCCCTTTAGTACAAAGCCATCAGATGTGACTACACCTCTCTGCTCCAGAATTTTGAGGTCCTCAATCAGGGGAGCAAAAACATTATTTACCCCAAAATACTTAAAGTCCTGTTCCCTACATAAGAGAACAAGTTGCATCTGATCAATAGAAGATCTATTGTGAGGCAAGATGTCAGTCAGAGTTAGGTAAACCGCTAAAACCTTGTGCTTTTTTTTCCCTGAGCCCAGGGGGTTGACAACCTCAAAGGCATCTTGGTACAGTATTAAACCAAGTGAAGAAGGGTCAGCTTTCAACATTGGATTACTTTGAAAGCCTTCTCCATCCTTGACATCCTGATAGACAGCATCAGTAGATGGCTGCAAACGTGTCATGGTATACTGTTCGCGTAGAGACTCATTTTTGAAAAGTGTCACCAATGTCTCATGTATAGGAACATACTGAGCAAAACATTCTTTGTCATTTTCATCATTGCCCAAGAGCAAAGGAACGGGATGAACATAGTTAAAACACTCTTTAAAAGCAGCCTTCCTCTTTGCATCTGTACTGAGCATTCCCCTGTTATAGAGTGTGAGTAGATCATCTCTGTTCATTTCCTCAATGATGCTGCTTATAATGGCCTGAGGGATTCCAAGTTCTTTTAGTTTCTCACTCAGAATGTTTAGGGAATTGGACAGGCCAAGTTCATGAGCACTTTGAAAGCCATCAATAATGGTTTGAATGGTGCTTGCTGGTAAGAGTAGCTTAGATTGCAATTTCAGGTAGAAAAGTGTAAGGTTCTGTAAAAATAGGTTTTCGTCAACAGCTAATGGCATTTGTGGGTCATTATGTTCCTCGGCAGCCTCTGAATATGACTGACTGGGTCCTGGCAACGGCTCTGTAGCAATAGACTTTTCTAAAACAAGGTCATCTAAAACTGAATCCTCTGCACACCTATGTTTTCTGGAAATATGTGAAGCAAAAGTCATCACGTGTGTGAACTTGCAATCACAACCTCTAAATGGACATCTAGTTTCCATTCCTCCCCTTATGTGCATCTTCAAATGCTTAATAAGAGAGGCCAAAGTGTCACACTTAAATCCACAAGCCTCAAGCAGACATTTCAAGGGTGTGTCAGGTGGTAGAGCTGATGTGCCAGGCAGTATAGGTCCAGCAGCATGCAGGTAGGACCTATGCTGCCTATACATATGAATTTGCAGTCCTGTGTGTTTTCTGTACCTCCGTGAGCAGTTAGGCACCCCACACTGGTAGTGATAATTGGGGGCATTGCTATGCAGTTTTGTGTGCTGAACATAGTTACACACATTCTCAGACACATGCTCACAGCCAACGAATTTACAGTTGAACATTGTGGTGCATGTTAACTAGTCACCTACCTAATCTATTTCTCCTCACTCTTAGCCTGACACTGAACAGGATGGTTAGCCTCACCCTCTGATGACCTGGAAAGAAAAGAAAAAGGAGAAATTACACAAAGGCGTGTACTTTTCAATGTGTTATGGTTAGGCCCTGTAGCTAAACTGGAGGATGCTGTATATTAGGGACTTTAAGCAACAGCTTCCAATAGAACGGCTACGATGACCGGAAGTAGGCTGTAACCCCGCCATAGCCGAGAACGTAAAAATCATTAAGCAACTAGGTGCTGGTACCAACAGCAGACATATCTTTGTACAAATGAAAACATCGTTAAAATTGACTTACGTTTAAAACATATCAACACAGATTAAATGTTAGACTAATGGTAGAATCTTATACTGATGGAATTACAATGGTATATACTATAAAATGTAACATTTATCTACTAATCAGCTGTTCTCCCGTAGTAGACGGCTACAGTAGAACGTCAAGAAGTGGCAGTTAAAGTCGTGAACGCGCAATATGACGTCGGAATGCCGTTGCAGTTCCATCCGTGGCTGCTGCTTAAAGTCCATTAGCTTCGGCTAACACGGGAAACACAGTGTCTATGTACGGAAAGACCACGCATGAGAGGAGAATGGAGTTCGGCAACTTTACTCGAATATGTGTAGCGGACTCAAAGGCTCAATGGTCTTGATGTCACACATTTATTGAATCTTTGTTTCTGTAGAAACATACAAAATACTCTCAGTACGGAAGGCAACGAGCATTCACAGCTTACTTCAGCAAAGAACGAAGTTAATCTACTCTTCTTACATTGAAAACTCACAGCCGAAGCGTCACTAATACATGTCAAAGCGGGAAACCATACGCGGGCTATTCATAACACAAAACAAGCTAGACAGCTAGCATGGCAAACGGCACATATATCGCTTCTAAATTAAACACATGAAACAAATAAAATGTCATTTCTATGTCATTACATGTCACTACCCTTACAATGTTGTTCGTTTTTAACACCAGCTCACCTGTTGAAAAATACAAAATACTCTCAGTAGATGACAACGAACATTCACGTTATCTCTATTCTCAAATCACTTACATCGAACTGAGGGCAGTGCACTACATATGCAGCAAAACACTTAACTTACATGTACCGCCGCAGGCTCTCACTCTAGGGCAGACTAGACCACGCGAACGAACAGGAATACAACAGGTAGTACTGAGTCCGGAACGAGAACACATCCGGCGGTTAACTGACCAGCATCCTCCAGTTCAGCTTCAAATCAAACATTAAAAAGTACACGTCGCGACAATAAACACTAGCTCAATCATGTTGTAACTAGGATATCCGCTGGAATTTTTTTTAATGGACCGTTTGAATCACTAAGTTATTAAAGTTAAACCGCTAACGGTTAGCCCTGCTAATCTATGATAACCTTGACTAATTACAGAAATGTGCACACAAAAATAGTAATGTTTGTCCCATCATTGTTTTTTACAAACACCAGATTTGTCTAAATGGTGATAGTGACATGAAAAATTATTAGCGAAACTGTCGTCATTACTAACTACTATTAGCAAATGCTGTGAGAGAACTTTCAACAATTCCGGGCACTTGCTAACAAAATGTGAACCGTGTCATGCGATAAACGTTCATTTGAAAGTAAATATTATCATATTAAAATAGCATGGGTGTAAGTGCTGCAAACAAGCATGCTGCTCACCTTCTCCATTCAGCCCGGAAGAGAAGAGGGACACGATGGCGCCTTCAGTTTAAAACAGTTCGGTTATGTCATGTGACTTCCCAGGGCATATTTCAACACAGTATTTCACTGTAATAATACTGTTTAATGCTGTGAAATCCTTATTTTTTTTCACTGTGTTACTGTGATATTACAGACCTTGTTGTGATATAACAGCAGGTTTTAGATTGCGAGATTTTACTGTAAAATAAGAGTTAAATGCTGTAACATCCAAGGATACTGTAGTTTTTACAGGTATTCATTGGGATATTACAGGGAAACTTAATTACAAGAAGTTATTGTAAAATAATACTGTTAATTATTGTGAAATGCTGGTAATTTCTAACAGTGTAATTATGTAAGATTTTGTTAGACACAGGTGGGTGAATCAGGATTCTTCTAGGAAGGTCCGGTTGGCATGCCCCCCAGAAGAAAATTTTATATATTTAAAAAGTTAACTTCATTAATCTTGTGCACCTTGAGAGTTCAAAAATAAGAGCTGTAAGTTAACCCATGTTCAGTGTGCAAACTGAATGAAGCAAAAAGATTGATGACCTGACTCACCCCTCTTCTGATACTCTGAAAACATCAGATCATGAACTGATCGTGTGAGCAAAGTCATAGTGTGCTTTCGATTTTAGTTCATTTGACAGTTACTTTGCCAAAGCAGTGACACAAAACAACATTGTTACACTATGAAAAAATAGTAAATAGTAATCACTGCAAATAGCAAACATATCAAAGCATTATCACAAAATTATAACTGTTGTAAAAGATGGCCTTAAGAGCGATATCATTCCACCCGCTCTGGGCTGCCAGAGTACGAAATTCAATGGCATAATCTACAGCAGTGCGGTTACCTTGTGTAGCATTGATGAGTAGAGTCGAAATATCCCTGCCCCCTGCGGGTTATTCGAAATCCTTGTGAATTCACTTGCTGAACAAAACCCTTGCATTGCTCAGCAGTTCCGTCAAACTTATTAGGAAGTGCAAAGCTTACCATTGATGGCATGGGAGGTGGAAGAGTTCGGACGTAGTGCGCCGGATGTTTTCGTTGACCGATTGTAATTTCGTGAGTTGCTCTTGATAGTTCTTTAGTAACTCGTTTTGGTAAGTGAACGCTGCTTGCAGGTTGGAAATCTCCACTGGATTCAGGGGAGGCGAAGTATTCTGTAACGTAGACGCTGAGGCGGCGTTAGAATCCATATGTGGAAGTTTATTGAAATCAGCAGCAAACATACACGTGAAAACAGGCAAGGGGTCAACAACAATAATAATAATAATAAAATACAACTTTTATTTATTTCTACAACAGCCTTATGAAATTCTGTGTTGTGTATTTAATTTTTAAAGTCATAAAATATTAATTTATCTTTTAATTCATGAAAATTAAATTTGATTTTTGGCAAATAAAGGGGATGTACTAATAAAATGTAAAAAATGGAAGGAATATTGTGTAACAAAGTTTTATTAATTTTTCAACAGTAGTAGTAGTAGTAGTACTGTAGGTACCTACATTTTACTAAATGATAGTAATGCATTTCTGCCACAATGTCTACAAGCTAAACTTTTATTCTGATGTGTTTCTGTGAATACCTTTACATTTCTGTGAGTATATGACCTTGATTTACTCAAATGAAACAGTGGACTGCTCATGAAGTACTCTCAGAGCAGTTCTGGAGATGTTGTTAATGCATTTTTATGGCAGACGCTGAAATCACCACGAACATCACACGCGCTTGTGTGTATTAAGGAAACCGCGCCTGCGTCTGCACCATTCATTCATAAGGAGACACGCAGAACATGCAGCATTCATATTTAAATGTTATTTTGCGGCGTAATATTTTCAGATACTAGTGCATATAGCGATTTGATTGAAGTGTAATGACCGGCTTTCGATTAATTTTCAAACTTTGACAAATTCCGCGAATTCTTCGGAAATCATACAGCCGTACAAAAACATTCGGGTCTAAAGAAAAATCTTTCGGGGCTCGAGGCTCGAATGATTAGCCCTAACGATGCCCCTGGTGACAGCACTTGATTTTTGACCAGATGTAGCAGTGAAACGCAGCGATAACAATTTGATAGCATATGCGCTGCCATTTCTTTACCGAGCACTAATGCCTAAACGCACCAGAAGCGGGAGAGCGCAGCTTATGAACCGGACCATTATGAGCTCTGCCTAAAGACAGAACAAATGCGTTTACTCTTTGATTGATCTCGATTACGCGACACTAAACAGTGCTGAGAGATTCCGTGAGAAGCGTTCGAGTTTGGAGCAGAGGACTCCGACCCTGCTGAAAAAACCAGCTAAAACCAGCTTAGGCTGGTTAGCTGGTTTTAGCTGGTTTAAGCTGGAAGTAGCTGGTTTTAGCTGGTCTCCCAGCTAACTTCCAGCTTAAACCAGCTAAAACCAGCCTGGCCAGGCATCAGCTAAAACCAGCTTTCCAGTTAAACCAGCCTGGAGCTGGGAGACCAGCTTGACCAGCTTGGCCAGGCTTCTGGTTTTAGCTGGAAGTAGCTGGTTTTAGGAAGGGTCTCCCAGCCCGGCTGTAGGCTGGTTTTGTTTCTCGGTTTCTGCTGGAAGTAGCTGGTCTTAGCTGGTTTGCCAAAGTAGCTGGTCTTGCTGGTCTCCCAGCCCGGCCAGGCTGGCTTAGCTGGTTTGCCTGGAAGTAGCTGGTTTAGCTGGCTTGGGTGGCTGAAGTAGCTGGAGCTTGCTGGTCTCCCAGCCCGGCTGTAGGCTGGGAAGTAGCTGCCTTAGCTGGCTTTGCTGGTTTTGCTGGACCAGCTGGTTTAAGCTGGAAGTAGCTGGTCTTAGCTGGTTTAAGATGGAAGTAGCTGATTTTAGCTGGAAGTAGCTGGTTTTAGCTGGTCTCCCAGCCTGGCCAGGCTGGTTTTAGCTGGTTTAAGATGGAAGTAGCTGGCTTTAGCTGGTCTCCCAGCCTGGCCAAGCTGTTGTCCATTTGACCTAATTACAAATTAATCAGTTTGTTTCACTTACTGACAAGGTTCAATTCAAGGTAAGTTTAGTATCATAATCAGGTAGGTTAGATGATACACCTTAAATTATTCTAGTTGTTAATGATAATATTTGAGAAGAGTCTAAAATAAATTGCAGTATCAAGTATAGCATAAAATCAAGCTAGCACTCAAAAAAATCAGCATAGAACTCAAATCAGATTAAATTATTGTCTGAAGAAATACATTCACCATAGTTGTATGACCAAATATAGTCAGCTGTTTTATTTTTAAGGAGTGTTCCGGTATTAGACTTTTACACAAAATATAAATGAAACAAACAAAAGTCTTTATGTAATAAATAAGAACCTCCTGCAATTAAAAAACACTAGGAGAGAAAAAATGTATATATCTTTAACAAGAAATGCTTAAAGCATAATCTGATCACGTGGATCACGTGGTGGTTTGACGCAACTGTACAGCATATTGCTGTAAATTTTAAATCTACAGAGGCGGGAATTTCTTCAACGGTCGACATTCGGGAGCAGCAATAAGTACGATTCACAGCAGCGGTAAGTTTTTTATTTCACTTTTAATTTTTCATTCTTGGTAACTGCAGTACTATATTAAGGTGTCTACATTTGCAGTAACCGCAGATTAACGAATCCTCCGTCCGCGGGGCGCGACGAAGACTTG
Source organism: Labeo catla (assembly GCA_012976165.1). Taxonomy (NCBI): domain Eukaryota; kingdom Metazoa; phylum Chordata; class Actinopteri; order Cypriniformes; family Cyprinidae; genus Labeo; species Labeo catla. Next base: position 19,070 of record VONZ01002944.1, on the reverse strand, counting down.
TGCCGGTTTTAAGGAGTGCGGTCGCGGGAGGATTTCACACATTCCCCGGCTTTAGCGGCTATAGGCGGAAAATCCCTGGGTACGGTAATAATTACACGCTTCACTGACAACAGTTTGTGATTCACTGCATCGTAGCGTTGTTCAGCACACTTTCTCGTGATTATTTTATGATGTAAATCAAATTTGCACAAGCAGTCATCTGTTAACAGGGGCGCCGAAATGAAACGCGTTAAGTTTCGCAACTCGCGGTCATCCCGTTCACGGAGGATGTAAACTATCACATAAACTCTGAACGGTGCTGTTAAAGCAGTTAACGTAAGCAGCGAGATGTGCCAGAACCTTTGATAACTTGCTACTTCGCTTATTGTTTGATTGTAATGCTTTTTGCTAATTTTGGTTTAAAGAATGAGTTAATCCAGCCCATCTTCCTGTCTGGCTTTTTCGCAGCATACCCACTGCGCAATGTGACGTCATAGTGACGTCTTTTCCATGTCATTTTTGGACGTCCAATTTCCGTCCATTGATGGGGTTGTTAAATAGTAATACAGATAATAAATCTTGTTTGTTTATAAATAATCTGTATTCATATATATAATCATGTTGATAGGCTCTATTTTGTAAAACACATTTACTGCAACTGCCATAGACGTCCAAATGATGTCCAAGTTGGGTAATGGATAGACGTCCAAATAGTGGACCTAGTTTGGACGTCGAATAGATGTCCATAATTGGTCATGGACCGACAGACCCAATATAGACATGTTCTGCACGTCTATCCGACGTCCAGTGTTTAGTGGGTATATTCACTCTGGAGTGACTTTACCAGGAGGAGACAGACGGAGATTTGGAGTTCATTCAAAGGTAATGGTTGCATTCTAAGAATTTGAATAACTGAATTTTACATGTAGATTGTTAGAAGATGTTTCTCAACTCCAGAAGAGAGATGATTTTTAAGGGAGAATGATTCAGATATCTCAAAAGCTAAAACTAATGTGAATTACATATTGTCTGTTTCCTGACTGATTTGTAGGTATTTACGAGGAACAAAGATGTTGAAAGGAAAAGTGCCATCTAAAACCACAGGGCAAATGGTACAGAAGAAACCAGTTGAAGTGAACCCAAGTTGCCACTCTTCTTTGCAAAGTGAAGGATTTTCAGTGGAATTTCTAAAATGTAAGACATACACACATACCAAGATCTCCTTTTTCCTTTTATTATATTCTTTTATTATCTACATTGCCGTTCAATAGTTTGGGATTAGTACAATTTTTATGGTTTTTATTAAATAAGTCTTCTGTTAATCAAAGCTGCATTTAATTGATCAAAAAATACAGAAAATTAATTGAAAAATTAAACAAAAGTAATGTTGTGAAATATTATTGCAATTTAAAATATAGTTTTTTTGTCTATTTTAATATACTTTAAAATGTAATTTATTTCTGAATTTTCAGCATCATTACTCTAGTCTTTTCATTACTCCAGTGTCACATGATCCTTTATAAATCATTGTAATATGCTGATTTATTATCAATTTTAGAATAGAATAGAAATATTTATTTTATTTATTATAACCTTATGGTCAAGCTTATAACCTGTGATACTTTTCTCAGGGTACTTTCATGGATAAAAAACGTTTTTTGGTTGTTGTTTTTTTTTTTTTTATCCAACAAGTATGTGTTAAACTGAAATTGATAGTAAAGACTTCTATTGTTAGATAAGATTTCTATTTTCTGTTTTCTATTTGTTGAGAGGTAATCTAATTTTTCTATTAATTCATGCATGCACTATATGTAATCATTTGGCCTGCCCATGACTAAAATTTTCTGGTCAACTAGTAGTCATTTATTTTTAAGAGATTAGTCGACTAATTGCTTATTAATAAACTATATAATTTATAATAATGAACCTTTAATTGCCTATAGTCCATCAGCGCTCAAGCGCACACAAAGCTTGCCACAGAACACTGGCAGAAGTAATGATTATGAATGTGTCAGGTAAAGAAAACAGCAAAGAAGACTGCCTTAACATTATAATAATTCATTAATATGTGTTTTCTGTATTTTCGGCTGCAGTGATAAAGTTGATAACACTTGTCATCGCTACAGTGGATTTGCATGTTTGATTGAATGGATTACACGATCTGAAAATATTTGTTTTCCATTTTAACTGGCTTATTTAAAAGTAGACATTTCTATAGATACATTTTTCATGTCTGTGAAGCAAGCATAGAGTTTCTTTTTTTTTGTTTGTTTGTTTGTTTTTTGTTTTTTGACACCCTCAAGTTCATAGAGACCTAGGGCCAGAATTACATCATGGACTTCACCACTTCCTGTGGGTTTTTTTTCTTTCTAGCATCTAATGAAATTTTGATAGACTAATGGTTAATTGATGATCAGAACTCAGGAGGCAGCCCTTGTAACCATAGTCAATTTAGCTAAAAATAGTTCATGCTAATATATTCATATTCATATTCATCCATGTATACTCATTTATCAATAAAATAGCTACATTAATTAAACACCTACAGAAATATCCAAATGGAAGTGTGTGTGTGTGTGTGTATATATATATATACACACACACACTTCCATTTGGATATATAAATTTTATCTTTATTTTAGCAATAAAAGGAACAACTATCAGAGGCATGTTTCTAAATTATTGCTGGCTATGTCTGAAAAAAAAAGGAAAATGTGCAATAAAGACATGTCACTACAGTTTGTTTTTTTTAAGTAGTTTAACTTGTTGAAAATTAATAATCTAAATAATTTCTTTTTTAAGTCTGTTTCAGTGACTGGCGGAAACAAAAGGAGCCTGAAAGAAGAGAGAGAGAAGAGGGAGAAACAAGTGGGGCATTACATATACAAAAAACAATTAATAAATAATACAATAATATAATATAATAAAAAAAAAAGAAAAATGAGAATGCATATGTTAAGAATTCTGTTATTTTTCATCTTCACCATTAATTGTTAATATAGTTTTAGGATTGTAATTGTAATTCATTATTATTTTGTAAATATTTGTTATTAAAGGGGCTGTAAGATCAAATAAAAATTGTTTTAATGGTTCCTTGTGGTCCTGCAGATTATTAAAAGTAAACATATTACTTATTTGTCACATTATTTGTCAGGAAAATTGGGGCAGACACTATGTAATCAATCAATCATTAAACAAACATTTTGACCAGCTAAGACCAGCCTGACCAGCTAAGACCAGCTTGACCAGCTAAGACCAGCCTGGCTGACCAGCTAAGACCAGCTTGACCAGCTAAGACCAGCCTGGCAAACCAGCTAAGACCAGCCTGACCAGCTAAGACCAGCCAGGCTGACCAGCTAAAACCAGCTAAGACCAGCTTAAACCAGCTTAAACCAGCTTGGCCAGCTAAAAAAAGTGGTCAAAACCCCTCTAAAACCAGCTTGGGCGACCAGCTTAAACCAGCTTGACCAGCTTAAGCTGGTTTAAACTGTTTTTTTCAGCAGGGGATACAAACCACGGATGCCGCGGTGATTTAAACTAGTTTAAAGAAACAGAGCTGCAACAACACTTACTTGGAAAACAGGAGAAGCATTGTGCGACACCAGTGCAGTTAGGATGCTTTTCAATCCACAAATCACCTACATTCACAATGGATTTAATGTGTCAGTAACTGTGGTATTGTGGCAGAGATGTAGGATATTCATAATGATTATTATTAATGTGGACATATACACAGCCAGTCAACAATTTTAAACAGTCCGATTTTTAATGTTCTGCTCACCAAGCCTGCATTTATTTGATTCAAAATACAACAAAAGCGTTAACATTGTGAAATATTTTTGCTATTTAAAATAACTGCTTTCTATTTGTATATATTTTAAAATGTAATTTTCTATTTATTAAACTTTCTGTTTATCAAAGAAACCTGAAAAAATTTTGCTCAACTGTTTTTAACATAATAATAATAATAATAAATGTTTTTTTGAGCAGTGAATCAGAATATTAGAATGGTTCTAGCCGCCACTGGTTAAGAGATGTATATGGCCATGCAGAAAAAGTCATTAGTATATGCCTTATAAGTACTATATAAATAATATTTTATTTTTTTTTTTTCTTCTTCTTTTTAATGCAGAGCACTACTTTATTGTCTCATGGGAAGATTGTCTATTATATGCAATGGTTCAATTAATGGCAACCCTCAGCTGGGCAAAGTAATGATGGAATCAAAAACCAGTTGGACATGAAGCCTATAAACATAAAGAAGCAGAAACTGAAGAACAAGTATTAATACTACACCCTAATATGAATATAAAGAACTGAAAGTAATAAATAAATTCAAATCTCAGCATGTGTGACATTCGCAATAAACAGCATCACAGACAACAGTCCAGGAACAGGGAAAATAATAAAACAGTGTTTACTTTTATTATGTAGAATATCCACACTCCAGTGCAGCAGGTGGCAGTAAGGCTTTTGGACAAGAAAAGCTGTCAACAGCACTTTTTTAGTAAAAAAAAAAACTCTGGCAGCGTTGCAGCCGAGGGCGTCTTTTGTTGCTATAACAACAGCTGCAATTGTATGAATCTCGAGAAAAGAGGAAGCTCGCTCTTGCGCTGGTGTTTTATTTTGTTTTATTTTTTTTAGCATTTATGCCCTTTACTTTAGTAAGTATTTAGACAGGAAGCGAAGTGGGAGAGAGAGAGAGAGAGAGAGAGAGAGGGGGGCGGGCGGGATCTGTAAGGATCTGCGAGCCGAGACTGGAAAAAGGGATGCCCGAAGCTCAATGGCGTTCGTGTTTAACTTAAAAAAACGATGTGCGGCTTACGGTATGGGTGCTGGGAGCGGTCAAAATGGATGTAAAGACGCTGTCAGACCGGCGTTTTCTTTATGGTTTAACTGATATTTTCAATAGATTGCTGTTCACGAATTTTACTGCACAAAATGTAATTTAACCCCTTAAAAGACCATAAAGTGACATCAGAATAGTTACTTATAACTATTTTCCATCAGAAGAGCTGATTTAGATCTGATGTTTGGAAATATAGCCAAATTCTTGCAAGATTATTTACTCTCCAACAGCTTTAACTAATTTTTGGCTACTGTAAACTAAGGAAAGCACTAGATAATTGGTAAATATGGTATATTACCAATAAAATTGGTAAAACAAATTAATTATCATCCAAATAATTTATATATATTTCAAAAATACATTAAATGTATCAACATTGTTGGGAAGGTTATTTTGAAAATGTAATAGGTTACAGATTAAAAGTTACCCCATTTTAAAATGTAATAAGTAGTGTAACTTCTTCAAGTGCTTTAAAAGTAATGCAACTGCTTACATTTGATTACTTTTCTAAAATTCTATGGAATGTTTTCAGCTGTTAATCCTTTTTAAACTTTTAAAGCAGGCAAGTTTAACCTTACAGTAGTACTGAACACTAATTACTGTGAGACTTACGAAATCCTTCATCAGTTGAATTATGATCAGTATACTTTATTTTTAAGCACAGCCACTGCAAAATCAGACTTTAGCATCTCTTTTTACTTTGAGATCATTCTGAGGTTAAATACAGATTTTTAAAATTATAAGATATGATTTAATAGCTATGATACCATTTTTAAAATAAAATCCTTGCATGACTATGACTGGAAACACTGTCATCTAACAATGCCTTTTTACAAAAAAAAAACAAAACAAAACAAAAAAAACGTTAATCTTAAAAAAATAAAGCATATACAATAAACCCAAATTGGAAATAAACAGTTATCAAATAGGCATGTGTTCTGTTCTGTGTCCTAAACTCCGGAAACATTGGTGTCTCATATTTTAGAGCAGTTTGCAATTTGGGAAATCAAATCTGTAAGTGTGTAAAAATATTAAGATGTAATCCCCTTTGTAATCATTAACATTTTCATAAGTAACTGTAATTTAACTGTACATTGTTTTTCAGTAACTGTAACAAATTAGTTACATTTGTTATTAAATTACATAATTCCATTACTAGCTACTCTAGTTAAATTCAAGCCCCTACCACTATCATCAAGACATCAAATTGTGCAAAAAACACTTGCAATAAAAAAAGCCATTCATACGCTGGAATGCTGAAATGCACAGTTTTACATAGGCTACATGCAGAGGGCAAGTTCTGCAATCCTACTGTATGTGTACAGTATTGAGCGCTGCTGTTATGTTGGCTCATTTGGGGCCTAATTTCTTTTTATCTGTATTTCTGAAATATATAAAACAGTTTATTTTATTTCCATTAATTTACCACATTTACCAGTTGATAAAATTCCTATTTTGTGCTGGTCAATTTTGAACAATAGATAAAATGTAAGTTCTAGAAAAAACTTAAGAGAAGTGTGTGGGGCAGAGGGGCCACTGCTGCAAATATTTGAGTGGCTTCTCCCCTAACAGTAATCTCACTCCAAACTTTTTCCAAAACTTGAGAGCCCTATATATATATATATATATATATATATATATATATATATATTTATTTCTGTATGAAACTGATTGTTTAGCATCATTAGTCCAGTCAAATGGTCATTCAGAAATAATTCTAATATTCTTATTTGCTGTTTAGAAAACATTTATTAATATTATTATGTTGAAAACAGTGGAGTAGATTTTTCAGGTTTCGTTGATGAATAGAAGTTCAGAAGAAATAGAAATCTTTTGTAACATTATAAATGTCTTTACAATCACTTTTGATAAATGTGAAGGATCCTTGTTAAATAAAAGTATTAATTTCTATGATGTCTTTCCAAAAAGTGAAAATCCAATTCAAGTCATTTTACTGTATAGTTTATGAAAACATTAAAGGCAAATTTCCCCGCAAGCTTGTCTGCATTCTAGCACTTTTACACCATGTCCTATTTTCAAATGCTCATAAAAATCTTTCCTTTATAGATTTGCTAATTATTTCACTTGTTTACTGTTCACAGTCACTCTAACCTAACTATTACTGTATTCGTTTTCAGGTCATTTTACTGTATAGTTTTGGAGAAAATTAAAGGCACATTCACCCCAAGCATCTAAGAGCATTGTAGCACTTTTATATTTATTTTTTTTAAAGTTTTATATGTGTGTTTTTTTTTTAAAAAAGATGAAGTGAAAATCCAGATCCCTATGTATTTATGTTCTTGCAAAGTGAAAACAGTGCAAAATTTCTATAAGAGTGCAAGATTATGTAAATTGTCACTTTTCATGAATAATGTAATTATTATTATTATTATTATTATTATTATTATTATTTATTTATTTATTTATTTATGTGTGTGTGTGTGTGTGTGTGTGTGAATAAATACAAAAGAAATATGCAAGAATATACTTAAAAATTTGGGTTGATATTCCCTTTATTTTTTTCCAGAACTGCACAGTTAATGACTTGACAATTAATAAAGTAATAGCCACGATGACTGTGAATATATATATAGTGAAATTGGGACATGACGTAAAAGTGCTAGAAAGCACACATGCTTGGAAGAATTCCATGAGTATTTGAAAATGGGATATGATTAAAAAAGTGCAAGGATGCACTTTTACACTTGGGGTGAATTTGCCTTTAATTGTTTCCAAAACTGTACAGTAAAATGAACTGAATAATTAATACAGTAATAGTCAGGGTGACTGTGAATCAGGTCTTTCTCTCTCGTCTGCAGCTTGTTCTAAATTCAGCTTTTAAGGAGTATTAAAAAAGTGGGAGCACATTACTCCTGTGTTTATCATCTCACAATGGCGTCCTGTACAATACAGAATTTATTCATACATGTTTTCAAAGAGTTTGTTTCAGATTTAATCAGTCTGCATCAGAGGTTGCTTTAACCAAAAATTCTCCATCACTGACGGAATTTATTTATTTATCAGTGGCGGAAAAATCTGAAGGCAGTCCGTCATTTTGCACTGAGGGTGATCTATTATAAAACTGTAGCTGTAATTTCCACCCCTGTCCAGTTGGTGGCGAGTGCGCTCCAATGTAGCAGCAGAGCGCTGGATACAGAACAAAAACGGAACTGTCACAAATGTTTTCCTATGTTTGATTGTGCACAGACGAGTACACAGAAGATACAACGATCTAGCACTCCACAATAAAGAGCGCCAAAACAGTATTTATTGCTTGAATTTCCTAATGAAATGGACAGAATTTGAAATCTGGGACTTTGTTTTATATCAAAAGTACAGACAGTGTTAAAGTCTCTCACAACCTCTGGTCTGCATCAATCTAACAGGTCTCTGCATTCAAATAATCAATTGCACTTTGTAGTTCCTCGATTTCACTTAAAATGCAAAGGTGATCGGGCCTTTTCTGTTGCAGCTCCAAGGTTTTTGGAATAACCTTCCTCTGCACTCTCAGAAAAAAAGGTACAGTTCTGTCGCTGGGGCGGTACCCTAAGGTACGAACATGAAAAGGTACATCTTTGTACCTTAGCTACCCCTAAACAGTACATAGTACAGGCAGGGGCGCAGATGGCACTATAGGGACGGGAGGGACATGACCCCCCCAGATTCATAGTGACCCGATCCGTCCCCCTCACTCAGGGGACAAACATGGGTAAAACTGAGGATTAATCAGGGTTTCTGCTATGTACATAATTAGCCTAAATAGTGGTGGGGCGGCCGCCGCTCCTTAATTATTGCCACCACTGCTTCAGAATCAGTCGCAGGCTGATCAGGACTCTAGACTCATTCTTTCCATAGGACGCTCATTTGCAACTAACTTTCTCAGTTGGCTGCAGGAGCACATAAATAGGTGTTTTTTTGTTGTGTTTTGTTTTGTTTTTTACAACATTAATCAGTGCATGCGGATTAACTTTTATCATAGTTTATAGTTATATGGTAACGAAAATGATTAACCCTGCTAACCTTTCACCTTTTAAGATTAAAACAAAAGATGGATTCATTGGTATCCTATTCTTTATTAAAAGCACAACGACAAGGGGGGGCGCTGCTGAGGTTCGCATGGAGTAGACGTGTTTAATCGAGCTCCTCCACGCTAAGTTTTCAAATTAGTAAAATTAGCTGTCGTCTTTAATTTTTACTCTGTATGCCTGTGTTGTGAACTTTTACTTAACTTGTATCTATTACTTGGCCTACATTTTGATACGCGAAAATGCCTCTAAAACCTGCGAAAGCCTCGAAAAGCTCTGGTCAATCACCGACTAGCTGCAACGTAGCTAACCCTACTGCTAGTCAAGCAACCACCGACGACGATGTCCCACTGGTTTGGGAAAAGATATCAAACAAGATTCTTTCAACTATAAACGAAAGATTCGACAAGTTTGAGGGAGACTTTCGATCTCTACAGACGTCGGTACGGGAATTTGCAGCGAGAGTAGAGACTGTTGAATGTCAGGCACGGGATCACGATAGCCGACTGTGCTCTCTGGAAGCGGCTGTGACTGATCTGCAGAAGACGAATAAAGCCCTTAAAGCAAAGGTCAATGACTTAGAAGGGCGATCGCGACGTAACAATATTAAAATAATTGGTATCCCTGAGGGAGAGGAGAAAGGAAGACCGACTGAATTTGTTGCGTCATTGATCCCAAAACTACTCGGCGAATCTCACTTCCAAGGACCGTTGGTAATCGACCGCGCTCACCGCGCTCTTAAACCAAGACCGCCGGATGGAGAGAGGCCCCGCATCATCATTGCACGAGTGCATTTTTTTCAAGAAAAGGAATTAATTCTTCGGCTTCGTCGAGATCGCACCCTGGATTACAACGGCCACAAGGTGTACATCTTTCCGGATTATACCGCAGAAGTTATGGAAGAGCGAAGGGCATTCAGTGACGTGATGCGTAAGCTGAGAGAGTTAAAGGTGACACACAGTCTCCGCTTTCCTGCGCGCCTCCGGATTCAACACAACGGACAGTTCAAGACCTTCACTGACCCCGCAGAGGCTGCCAAATTTGTGGAGACCAGTTTGAGGCAGGAGTAGAAGAAAATGCGCAACACCGGTATCACAGTTAAAAGTACTTTTAATGACTATTGATATCCTATTGTTTTTGTTTTATTAAGAGTGTGTACAAAACACATTTACGTGGACGGCGCTATTGTTAATAGTTCTAGAACTTGGGATGTTTGTAACTTGGAAGTGGAGTTGAGCGGGACCGCCATCTTTAAATGTCCCAGATATGGATGACTAATACTAATGGGGAAGTTATTACATTGGCTTCTTGGAATGTAAGAGGGCTTGGTCATGTAATTAAAAGGAGTAGAGTGTTTGCACATTTGAAATCACTCAAGGCTGATATAATATTTCTTCAAGAAACTCACCTTAGTGTAACTCATCAATGTAGACTGAGGACCAACTGGATATCTCAGGTTTACCAGGCCCCATTCAGTGCCAAAGCTAGAGGTGTTGCTATTCTTTTTCGTAAGAATGTTCTTTTTCGACTTACATCAATGGTTGCTGATCCTCAGGGAAGATATATAATGGTATCTGGACACATTAATTCTCTTCCTATAACGTTGCTTAATATATATGGCCCCAATTTTGATGATTCAGAATTCTTTCGCAAAATCTTTAATGTAATTCCAGATGCAAATTCTACAAACCTTATAATAGGTGGAGATTTTAATTGTTACTTAGATCCCTACATGGACAGACTTTCTGCAAAACCACCACCCACAGTTATTTCAACACAATCACTTCATAATTTAATAAAATCTAGAAATTTGGTTGACATTTGGAGACTCCAACATCCAACAGATAGAGATTACTCATTTTACTCTCATGTTCACAAATCATACACTAGAATTGATTATTTTTTGGTAACGTCTGAATTGATTTCTAATATTAGTAATACAAAATATCATAATATATTAATATCGGATCATAGCCCAGTCACACTCCAGCTTAAAAATATTTTGCCAAAGTGGAATTACTGTTGGCGTTTTAACCCAATGTTAATCAAAGACTCAACTTTTATATCATATTTAACTGGAAAAATGGATGAGTTTTTTACAACTAATGACAATGGAGAGGTTTCAGATTCAATCCTATGGGATACTTTTAAAGCTGTAATGCGAGGTCATATCATATCATTTGAGTCATCCAAAAAACTTGCTTTGAATAGTCGCCTTCGGGAAATAGAGGAAACACTACCAGTATATGAACAAGCATATAGAGTGTCACTTTCAAATTCTGATTACAATAAAATTTTAAAATTAAAGTACGAGTACAATTCTATCTTGAATAGACAAATAAGTAACCTTCTCCTCAAACTTAAACAGAAAAATTTTGAGTTGGGAGATAAACCTGGAAGGTTGCTCGCAAGGCAATTGAGGGGAGAACAGGCCAAGAAGGCAATTCATATGATAAAATCAAAAACGGGCAATCTAATAACTAATCCAAAAGAGATAAATGAATGTTTTAGGGAATTTTATTCTGAATTATATACCTCTAAAGTTAAACATACAGACTCTAATTATAATAGTTTTTTTTTTTTTTCCAGAATTAAGTCTTCCAAAACTTAGTGAATCTTCTAGGTCTGAGCTAGAATCTGAACTCTCAGTCGAAGAATTATTAAAGGCAATTCATGCTTTTCCATCTGGAAAAGCTGCAGGCCCGGATGGGTTCGGCTGTGAATTTTTTAAAGCTTTTGGAAATAGACTGGCCCCTTATATGCTGAGAATGCTACAGGATTCAATCCAGAAGAATAAACTCCCTGATTCTTTATATGATGCAAATATTTGTGTAGTTTTGAAAAAAGGGAAGCCTGAGACAGATCCAGCTAACTATAGACCCATTGCCCTCTTAAATTTGGATCAAAAAGTGTTGACTAAAATATTGGCATCCAGGTTAGCTCAGCATATCTCAACAATTATTCATCCTGACCAAACTGGGTTTATTCCAGGAAGGTTTTCATTCTGTAATGTCCGCCTGCTTCTTAATATCTTATATACTGATCGCCAGTTAGCTAACAGTTCTGCTGCTGTTATCTCACTGGATGCTCAAAAAGCCTTCGATCAAATTGAATGGCCGTATATGTTTGAAGCACTAAAACAGTTTGGATTTGGGGATAGATTTATCAGCTGGATCAAAATTGTTTATTTTTGTCCATCTTCATCTGTTCTTACTAATGGTATTAGATCCAGCTCTTTTGAACTGCAACGGGGTGTACGACAAGGTGATCCCCTATCACCTCTTCTTTTTAACATTGCACTTGAGCCATTAGCTGTAGGAATCAGAGCCCATCCACATATTCATGGTATCTCTATAGGCAATGCTGAAAGCTTGATCAGTTTATATGCTGATGATCTTTTAATATGTGTTATGGATCCTGTTGTTTCCGTCCCTAAAATTTTAAGTTACATTGATACTTTTAGCAAACTGTCAGGATACTCAATTAATTGGAATAAAAGTGAATTTATGCCCCTTACAAATAATTTAAGCGATACCTTTTTGAATAATATACCATTTAAAATAGTGAAAGATCACTTTATATATCTTGGCCTGAAAATTCCAAAGGACCCCAAATATTTGTTTAAATTAAATTTTTTAGACATGATTAACAGTGTCAAATTAAACATTGAAAGCTGGAAATTGCTTCCTTTATCACTAATCGGCCGTGTGAATGTGATAAAGATGGTTGTTCTCCCTAAGCTGTTATATCTCTTCCAAAATCTTCCGATTTATCTACCAACAACTTTTTTTAAACAACTTGATTCAATTATTCTTTCATTTGTATGGAACTATAAAACACCTCGCATAGCAAAAGCCCACTTACAAAAATCTACTGATTGTGGAGGTCTTGGCCTTCCTATTTTTAAGCATTATTATTGGGCAGCCAATGCCAGGGCTCTCACTTTCTGGCAAAGGGGCATCCCGGATGATATGACTTCTGAGACCTCTCCATTATGGGTTTATGCAGAGGCTATGTCAGTGGCGGAGTCCTCTCTCCCAGCTTTACTTTTTGCAGAGTATAAATCTATCAGTAAATTAGGAGGCAGTAATTTTGTGATGAAAAATTCTTTGAAGATCTTGAATCAGATAAATAAATCTTATAATTTACCAAAGGTCTCATCTTATACACCAATATCATGCAATCACTCGTTTGAGCCTTCTCAGATAGATGGTGCTTTTTCAGGATGGAGGAGAAAAGGTTTATGCTGTATAGGAGATCTCTATATAGATGATCAGTTTGCATCTTTTTCACAACTTAAAAGTAAGTTTACACTTCCACAGTCTCACTTTTTCCGCTATTTGCAAATTAGAAATTACGTGAAGAAAAATATTCCACAGTTTACAAACAAACCTAAAAATCATATAATTCACGATCTCTTATCATCTAATCCTGAAACCAGACACTTGGTATCTTGCTTTATTCATGCTTTTGCAACATCGGTATGTACAAAGCACCTCAAGGCAGTCTGGTCTACTGAATTGAACGACGAAGTGGCTGATGAGACTTGGGAAGAAGCCTTGTTGAGAATAAAGAGTTGTTCAGTAAATTCAAGATATAAATTAATCCAGTTTAAAGTTATACATCGCCTTCATTATTCCAAAACTAGATTAAATAAAATATTTCCCTCTATATCCTCTCAATGTGACAGATGCAACAGGGCAGAGGGGACACTGGCACATTTATTTTGGTTTTGTCCTATTTTGTATGTTTTCTGGTCTAACATTTTCAAATTGTTTTCTAGTGCTTACAAAATTAATATTCAACCTGACCACAGTCTGGCTATTTTTGGTTATTCTGATGTGATGGATGCTCTCCCCCATACTCATCAGCAGGCTCTAATGGTTGGCATGATTGCAGCCAAAAAAGTGATACTACTCAATTGGAAATCTCCACAACCCCCTTGTTTTCAGAGATGGTTGAATGAGATGCTATACATTATCCAAATGGAACAAGTACGTTTTGGTGAGCTTTCTTCACAGAAAAGATTTGAAGACACATGGGGACCTATCTTGAGACTCTTGGAAATTTAGATTCTTTATTCTGTAAACCTCCCCTTCACACACCTTTCTTTAACAATTATATTGTATATATTTGTTAATTGAGGCAATCCAGGTTTTTGTGTTTTAATGTATTTTTTTTCTTTTTCTTCGGCTGTCTGTCTGTGGGTGTAAATATGTATATTTTGTTGTCCTATGTTGGTTAATGTGGTTTTGTTTTTGCATTTGCGTTTGTTAATATAACTTCCAAAACTTTAAATAAAATATTAAAAAAAAAAGCACAACGACAATAAAAAAAGGCTACAATGACAACGTTTATTAACAAAAACGAATAAGATAAAGCATGACATACACCACATGCTATATTCGCTTATACAGACCAATAAATTATATAACATTTAGCAAACACTGAGAAATAAAAAATAAATAAATAAATAAATAAATAAATAAATAAAGCCTCTTTAACTTAATGTGAGATAAATGACAGCTCTCCAAATAGAAAACAAACAGAAAAGTGAAACTATGGCTTGCATTATGTTTATTTTTCCACAAGAATACCTACATGTTCACCTTCTCTGTTTAAGAAGTGTTTTTTTTTTTTTTTTTACTTTAGCTTGAAAATCAGATCCCTCTGTCCCCCATCGTTTCCTCAAAATTCATGTAATTTTTGTAGCGAGCTGAGCACTCGTGCTGAAGCGGCTAGTGGCTAGTTTATAAACCAGGCTCTACATCCAAAGCGATTGCACTAAATGCGCCTCTCTTTATGTGATCAGTGAATTCTGCACTGCACACTTTGAGCAGACGATTTTTGAGCAGCGCAGACAATGCACTCGCACAAATGCAACCACATTAAATTTTAACTGCATAAAACATATTTTGCAGAAGGCTTGAAGTTTTGGTGGGTGATTAGCATACTAGACAAATAACAGTTTGATCTTGCATTGCAAGTATTGATCAGGCAGGCCTTTGTTTACCTTTGTTCATTGTAGTTTATCCAGGATGTCAAATAAGAATCCCCCAATGGCTTTTTAGTGCAAACCATTAGCCCAAATTATGTAACATAACTGAGTTTAAATAATTTGCTGACAGCTTGGTCCCCTCCAGTTAAAAAATCCCATCTGCGCCCCTGCTTACAGGTACATATTAGTACTTTAAAAGTACATATTTGTTTCTTTTCACTTTGTACCTTAGGTTACCACCCCAGTGACAGAACTGTATTTCAATTCTTGTGCTGTATTATTATTTTTAGTAGTGTTAGGAGGAGCATTTGAGTTTACAGTTGTAAAAGTATCAAGACTAAGCACTGTGAACTTTCTTTTCTTACTGATCATGTCCAGTGGAGAAGCATATACACATAAGGAAGTTGTGGTTTGTGTTTAATGTTCCTTTTGGTAACACTTAGATCAGGGAAAACATTAAACATTAAGAATTTTCCCTCAATAAACTCCCAATTTGCTGCTTAGTGGTAGAAAGGCAGTAGTTTGTAGTTTGTAGTAGTTATGTTTGGGTATAGATTAGGGTTAAGGGATGTAGAATATGACCATGCAGAATAAGTCATTAATATGTGTCTTAAAGTACTATATAAGTATTATTTTCTTTTTTTACTGTACTGTCTTTAATGTGGGAAGATTCTCTATTATATGCAATGGTTCAATTAATGTCAACCCTCAGCCGGGCAAAGTAATGATGGAATCAAAAACCAGTTGGACATGAAGCCTATATACATAAAGAAGCAAAAACTGAAGAACAAGTATTAAATGTATTAGGCAGAATATCCACACTCCAGTACAGCAGGTGACAGTAACTGTTCAACTCAGTAAAACCCACAAAGAAGACGAAAACAGAAAATATTTAAATTTTGCATATTTAATCCGATCCATCTGTACTATTGAG
This sequence comes from Labeo catla, assembly GCA_012976165.1. Classification (NCBI taxonomy): domain Eukaryota; kingdom Metazoa; phylum Chordata; class Actinopteri; order Cypriniformes; family Cyprinidae; genus Labeo; species Labeo catla. The sequence continues at coordinate 3,285 of VONZ01002944.1, read as the reverse complement.
AGATTTGAGAAGAAATTGCTGATAAACTACAGGCCTAAAGGACAGAAAAATGAGCGTTTCAAATAAATTCTCTTCTTAGTGGTCAAGACTGTAGGTAAGATTTTCATAGGGGGGTTATTAAAACAAATGTGTTTCTGCAGGTTTTCCTGTATTTTGGCTTCTGTTTTATGCTGTTGTTTTTGTGATGCGAAATAGAAAGTATTTTTAAAACAGCTGCGGTCAAACCAGTCGAGTCTTGAAAATACACGGTCACGCCAGCCACACTTTTTTTTTCTTTTTGCGCGTCTAATCGTGTACTTGCGGTCTGGGTGCTGAGAGCGGTCAAATGGATGTAAAGACGCTGTCAGACCGGCATTTTCTTTATGCTTTAGCTGATATTTTCAGTAGATTGCTGTTCACCAATATTACTGCATAAAATGAAGTTTAACTCTTAAAAGACCGTAAAGTGACATCAGAATAGTTACTTATTGCTATTTTCCATCAGAATGTAAAAAATAGTAGTACAATTTAAGAAAATAAAAGTATTAATTTGTGTCTTTCCAAAAAAGAAAAAAAATAAACTTTTTTTTTTTTTTAAATACTGATCTTTGAATGTTTCTATTCATCAAAGAATCCTGATTTTTTAAAAAAAAAAAAAATAATAACAGCAACAACAACAACAACAGCAATAATAATTATAATACATTGTCTCTTCAGCAGCAAATCAGCATATTAGAATGATTTCAGAAGAATCATGTGACACTGAAGACTGGAGTAATGATGCTGAAAATTTAGCTTTGATCAGTCATAAATTACATTTTAAAATATATTCAAATAGAAAACAGTTATTTTAAAATAGTAAAAAATATTTCACAATATTACTGTGCATCCTTGCACTTTTTAAATCGTGTACCATTTTCAAATGCTCATAAAAAATATTTTTTTATAGGTTTGCTCATTCTTTCGATTGATTCCTGTTCACAATCACCCTGTCACGAATCTGGTCGGTGTCCCGTTGTCCACTCACCACCAGATGTCACTCTCGCCTCACCTACACACTCTGACTGTCACTTTGCATCTCGGACTGCATCTCCCATCCTCCACCGCTCTGATTGCGTCAGCCCCCGTGACCAATCAGGCATTCTATAAAAGCCCCGGTCCTCCCACTTGCAAACCACGGATTGTTGATTTAATGTATTGTTGTGATTGTTAGCGTTTCCTAGTTTCCTCGTTCCTAGTTCCTGGTTTTGTTCTCCCGCCTGGTTTTCTCGTTCTCTCCTGTCTAGCCGCCTGCCTTTGGATTTTCGCTCTTGTTTATTGGACTATTCTCTTCTACTGCCTGTGATATACCTGTCTGCTCCTGCCTCGACCCTGCCTGTACGACTATGTCTTTGTCCCGCCCATCTAATAAAAGCTTGCGCATGGATCCGCTCGCCTCTCGTCTCTCACTCCCGGTAACAGAACAATCCGTCACTACAGGATCCAGCAGCTTCACCCCCGGACAATCAGCCAATATGGACACAGACAGAACTCTATGCCGGATCAAGCAAGGACCAAACACTCTCGAACAATATACCCGTGAGTTTCTGGCCATAGCCAACTATTCCACCCTCCCGGACAGTATAATAATAGGAATTTTTTGTGATGGCGTTAATCAGCCTTTGAGGGCGAGGCTGAGACGCGAGGGTCCGCGTCCATCGCTCGCGGCATTTTTGAGCTTTGCTTTGTTGTGTGTGGGTTCGCCGTGCACCGTTGAGGTCGCGGAGAGGGAACGCGACAACGCGGCAATGGCGACCGTGCGTCCCGCTCGCAGATGGACGGTCATGCCGGAGCACGATCCCACAAACACGTTTGCCGCCTGGATTGCTCGTGAAATGGCGGCCGCATCGGAGCGCGCTCGAGCAACAGCGACAGCGGCGCCCGTTCACAAAATGGCGGCGACTGCGGTGCTCGTTCACAAGATGGCGGCGGCGCCGGCGTGCGCTCACAAGATGGCGGCGACGGCGAAGCCCGTTCACAAGATGGCGGTGAAAACAGAGCTTCGTCACGTCACAGCTGCCGTATCAGAGCCATATAAGGTTGCAGCCGCGTTTCCCGAGTCAAGTCAAGTTTCCAAGTCAAGTCAAGTTGCAGCTGTATTTCCTGAGTCAAGTCAAGTTTCCAAGTCAAGTCAAGTTGCAGCTGTATTTCCTGAGTCAAGTCAAGTTTCCAAGTCAAGTCAAGTTGCAGCTGTGTCTCCTGAGTCTTGTCAAGTTCCCAAGTCAAGTCAAATTGCAGCTGTGTTTAATGTGTCAAGTCAAGTCCGAGCTATTGCCCCTGTCTCAAGTCAGATTACAGCCATCTTTCCTGAGCCACTGCACAAGATGGCTGCCACGCCAGAGCCACTGCACAAGGTGGCTGCCACGCCAGAGCCATTGCACAAGATGGCTGCCACGCCAGAGCCACTGCACAAGATGGCCGCCATCTCCAAGCAACAGCACAAGATGGCCGCCGTCTCCAAGCAACTACACAAGATGGCCGCCGTCTCCAGGCCACTCCACAATATGGCCGCCATCCGGACGCCACCTGTGGTCATGATGGCCCACGTGCTGGACACTCCTCTAGTGACGGTATGGGCAGCTAAAATGGCGCTCCTTAATGCCACGGCGGCTACCCCAGAGTCAGGTCAATACACAGAGTCAAGCCAAGTCACAGCTGTTCCCCACGAGTCAAGCCAAGTCACACCTGTTCTTCATGAGCCAAGCCAAGCTGCTGCTGTTTTTCCAGAGCCAAGTCAAGCTTCAGCCACTGCTCCAGAGTCAAGTCAGGCTACGGCTGTAGCCTCCAAGTCCAGTCAAGTTTCCAAGTCCAGTCAAGTTTCCAAGTCCAGTCAAGCTGCCAAGTCCAGTCAAGCTTCCAAGTCCAGTCAAGCTGCCAAGTCCAGTCAAGCTTCCAAATCCAGCGACGCCAAGGCTGTTGTCCCTGAGTCAAGTCATGTTGTTCCTGAGTCAAGTCATGTTACAGCGGATTTCCATGAACCAAGCCCAGTTACAGCTGGTCGTCACAAACCGAGTCAAGTTACTGCTGATCTTCATGAGCCAAGTCAATTCACTACTGATCTTCACGAAGCAGGTCAAGTCACAGTTGGTCACCACGAACCAAGTCACATCCTGCCCGACGGCTCAGAGCCCCATCACGCCTCGTCTGACCGCCCAGAGTCAAGTCACGCCTCGTCTGACCACCCAGAGTCAAGTCACGCCTCGTCTGACCCTCCAGAGCCTCGTCACATCTCGTCTATCTGTCTAGAGCCTCACCATGTCTCGTCTG